>JASANE010009644.1:0-15164 GCA_030248225.1 Trileptium ribeirensis | reverse complement strand
CAGTATTACTTCGTTCAGTTACATCTATGCTCTGAATAATGGATGTTCGCAATTATTGTTTTAATCGACGCGTAATAGACACTGCTTTGCGCTAAGCGCTATTCCGATTATTTCCTGTCCAAATTCTCACAAAACCAATAACTGGAACATTTTGATTTTGGCCATTTGCAATCCCCAACAGTTTAGGTTACAACCCTTGTCAGAGGTGTCAGATGGAACAACAGAAACCTCTATTAAGTTAGAAATAATCAATGTTTGCCACTTTTTCATGTTAGTTGTATGGTACGTAACGCGTCTGAATAGGCTTCGGTTTTCAGGCCTGCTAAAATAGCGTTACATTTACATATATATGTATTTTTATATATTGTATATATATCTTTCTGCCTAAAATACAAAATCTTCAACGGTTTCTAATATCCATAAACATTCTCAAATAACGCTAACATATAGCACATATCTGCATTTTTCAAACTTGGTGCTGGCATTGTTTTGCGCTTGCCAAATACGGACGCCCCCAGGATCATGCCAAACGGTAAAGAGTTTTTGCTTCCCAGCAGTAAAAACACATCGCGTTGGCGTAAAAATTTCATAGCAATTCTACAGAAATCTCTTTCAGAAGTTAAAAATTAAGTGAAAAATTTCTTCAAAAAATGTTTCAAGCTCAATGGATGTTCTACATCGTTTCTGAGGCAAAAATTATAACATTTTACTTAAAATTACATATTTCCGGATTGCTGAACATTTTGTCAGGGCATGATCGGAGGTGGGGCTCTGGTTCGAAACTGGGGTAGCTGAATTTTGTCACAGGTCGTGAACAGTGGGCGCACTGGCTTGAACTGACGACCGAAATGTAGAAATTTTCAAAATTCAATATTTTTCAGCAAAAACATTAAAATTGTTAATAAATAGGCTCAGAAATGGTTGAAAGCAACTTTCGAATCAGTTTTTTGTGCTAAAAGTAACCAAATATTTAATTTCGGAAAATGATTTTTATAAAACATTTTGGCAATTTTTTATGTCATCTGGGGATGTTTTTACCCGGGGAGGAGGTGGGGTGGGGGTAGGTGGAGGAAGCCAAACATTTTTTCCATGTACTTTTTGGAGCCGAAATTTTGCCAAAGGGCCCTAAACGGTGGGCGTTCGTTTTTTGGCAGGCGTACATAAAAATGCCAATGCCACCGCCCCCACTTTGGAAAAGCCAGTGACGCATCTAGGTGCAAAAAATGCTTTTGGCTGTCCATTCCGTAGTTTGAAAAATATTGATGATATAATATGCAGCTTGTAGTAACACCTACTGCAAAATTTAACTCAAATACCGTCAATCACCAATACAAACTATAGCAACAACAGCAAAACATGTTGTTTTTGCTCTCTAATTCAAATACTAAAAAGCTTATCAGCTAGATATTAGGCTTCCAGTTGACATGCCTTAGTCAACTGTAGTGTGAAAATTTTCATCACATCATATTTGAGGTTACAATGAATGTTATATATGAAACAACAAAGACCCAACTTGATATTTTTCTAAAACTTTGCTGTGATTAACCTTTGCTCTTACAGTAGCAGGCATACCAAGTATGTGTTTTCGGCATTACGCACCGATGTATTTAATCACACAATTTTATAGTAATATTAATAACACAGTATATGGTAACAAATAGGGATATTCGTGCATCCGCTTATGAACAAGTCGTTGTAATAAAACTATGCATTATGGTAGTAACCAAGAAACAGGATCATCTGTCTTTGGAAGAAAATTATCAACTATAGGTTTGTAATTTTGCCACGCGTTAAAATGTGACCTACTTTGTGTAGCATATATATTTCTGTTGAAATATTTTAATAATTCCTATGTGACGGTTACCTTCGCCTACATCTTTAGAAGAGCTGGTGGATTTGTCCATGTCTGACAGTTCGGGACCATGGGCAGGAGTGAAACTACTTTTTTTCGAATGAATGTTTGGTATAAATTAAACCCAGCGGTAATCAATATATTAATATTTAGTCACACACTGTAAAAAAAATATGAGGATCGCATGCGTTCACATCTGATTTTAGTGCATACACTCTAAAATACCCAATAAACGTGTCGCGTTCGTATTCAAATATATAGTTTACACAAAACAGAACCAAGTAAACCAACAAAAATGAACAGAGATAGTCACCAGATCGCTTTAATACCCATTGAACTCCTCGATTGTCACAACGTAAATCTCGTACGGATACAGATAACGTAAACAAATAACATCTATAATCTATCGCTAAAAGTTTATATTTATATACAACGCCCAAACCATAACGATACAGTATTTACAATAATTGGTCTGATGTGCAGAGCACATGGATGAGTTATAAAGGTTTGAAAACACTTGTTTGATCCAAATGTATACAAAAGTAAAAATAATACTTGCGCGATGCAAGAACATGAAACGCTCAAAACGACTTGTTTTATGCAAAGCTTATAGTAGGTAGCGTAAACTAAATATATTATCATACTGCACTACGTCCGAACTTGAAAATATCGAAACCTATTCGTAAACATTCAAAATCACTTGACGTAAATATACACCACCGCATACAGAGAGAAAGCAGTAAAACTAGCACGATTTGTGCTTTGTACACCGACATTATATCATCCATGGGGAGATAAATCACTAAGAATAAGAATTCGGAACGTTAATGCATGTCCTTTGCAGCGGATAGTAAATTAATACTGCCAACCGCTCCGCCACAGTTCTGTGGTACGGGGACGAAATTTTCAAATGTATAACGTTCCCAAATTAAACACCATACAACATTAAAAATGTATTCATTATACGCGTGAATCTTGCAAGATGACAACTGAAGTAGTTACCACTGCGGACCGATAGGATGCACTGCGACCGCTATCCGCTGCATACTGCTTTATTTCGGTATGTTATGCTTGGAACCTCCGTAACTCAATCAATAAACAATCATTTTTAATGCAAACTTTTTCTACTGTGTATCTAAATTTATCTTTCACTAAAAATTTTCCGAATAGTGCAAGTTTTTTATCAGTTTTGAAATGAACTGCTGTGCTGCTTCAGTGAAATCAACATGTTTTTCTTGTGGACCATCAGCACAGCAAGGCTATGCAGCCTTTTCTGAGTCATTGTTGCTCGAACCCACGTTTTGAGCCCGTCAGCGCACTAAATGATTTTTCAGATGTACATGTAGCAGGTCAAGTTGCCAAGAATTTGTATAATAGACACACATGAGCAAACATTACGCGAGTGTCATTTGCTAATCCCTGTATAACTGCTTCCACGTCAGCCAAGTTAGCCATCGTATACTTGTCACCGAATATTTGAAGCTGTGTTTTCAATCGTTCTTTATTCAAATTCGCCGGAAATTCATCAATCTGTCCAATCATATCGCTAGTAACGTTCGGGTCACTTTGGAACATAAGACTTTTTAGTTGAGATACTGCAAGTAGATCCGCTTGGTCAAATCGGTGCAATAATTAAAAATTGAGCTGTAAACAGCAATTAAAAAGTGTTGCTTGACGTAGTCTGCTACCATGGACGGCTTATAGTCCACAGTGTTCCCCAAAATCCTGCGAGGAACCTTCCGTTTTCTGGAAAGCGTACTTCTGTTAAGGCAGACCGTCGTGCTTCCGAGATGGCAGTATTTATGTGTGAGTCAACCTGATTCCGCAATGTCTATAAGAATACAGATGTTTCCTCTCTTCTTATTCGGTGCATTATTGGAACCGTAATTTGGGCTGACTGAAGCTGTTTATTGATGATTGTTAAAAGATTAATAATGAGAAGGCTGACCTTCACTATGACATGATTCTTATTTTCCGAAGCAGTCAGCTAATATTTTTGCGCGACAGGTGACATCTTCAGTAACAGCGTTAGGCGTTTTTTCCAATGCACTGACAAGTGGGCAAAGCGGTCTCAGCTTAGTAGAAATTACATAACAGCTGCTTTTCAGAGTCATCATACGCTATACATAGCAACTTCTCACGAAAGGTGTGGGGAGCTGCGAAAAATAATCCTAGTTCATTAACCATAAACACTACGTTTCGGAAAAGAACCGACGATGACAAGATGTCGTTAGCAACTATTTAGTATTTTTGATCTCACTAAGCCTACACCGGTCACTCTTGCACATACTGACCTCTCGACTTTTAGCTTTAACTTCGATTTGGCCACCCGTTTCACTCCGCGATCTGTAATTGTATTACTTTTTAGTTTAGGTTATGTTAACTTCCTAGTACTTGGGCCTAAGTTCTTAACCTCAGTTATAACGACTACAGTATGTGTTGAGCGATAGTGGTTTTAGGTTAGGTTATTTGTTACTTTAATAAAACCCTTGCGGGTTCACACAACACGCCCCCGGCTTGCTCACGCATCATGCGAGTATTTGATTGCCTTACCCTAAGCCATAGACTTACGCTAAAAATGCCAGTTAAGTTAAACAAGCCGACCCCGGCTGGCTGCCGAACTGCCGTTACTAAAACTGTACGGAAGTGTCGACTACTGTCCAGTTGAAGTTTCTTACTCTGTACGAGCCCCGGCTGGCTGCTCGTAAAGGAAGATCCGTGGCCCCCGGCTGGCCGGCCAAGAATATTAAGTGGGATCTACGGCAACTCGAGGGGTAGTCGATGCCTCGCCCCTATTGGCCACAAGAATAGTACTACATGATCCGCTGACGCCGGCTGGCTGCCAGACTTCACAAGTAGCACTGCTATGTTCGGAACCCACCTACACTGTCGCCCGGGTTTTGCTTACTCGATACAAGGACCTAAATTTTTAACGTATTACTAATCCTATACTATGCTATTCTATCGCTCCCAGTAAGATTGTTGCCACGTTTCTCTGAGGTTTTTATTTGGGAAAACCATTATATATTACTAAATAATTATTCGTTTTGTTTAAATACTTAGGTGTGTAGCTCTGGTAATAACTCATATTTTCCACCGAAACCACAAAATATAAACATTATTTTGTGGTTCACTTAAATTTCAAACTTCAAACGCAATTCTATTGCGTTGTACCCTGGCGCAATCTTGCCAGAAATGTATTAATTCTAAATCCAGAAACAAAAACACATAAGTCTCGATTTCCAATTACAAATTCAGTGTCGATCCATAAAAATAGCAACCGTCGTTATACGCGAAACATAAATGCATAAGTGCTAGTTAGTTAACCGATTTTTTGTATTAAAATAATTAACTATTTAGTGAGCAGAACAAGTGAACCTTGGTGATCCACTACTTCCGCGAAGACTAAACAAAAATTAAAATTAAACTTAAACAAAGGTTAGCTAATAAGAAAAACAAGAGGACTTAATGAAATTTAACTCAATAGGATTTAAGATTTTTGATAAAATTTAAAATTTTGAAAACTACAAGTTTTAAGGACTCATATAATAAGTGATTTTATGAAATTTTTTCAAAATAAAATTTTGTGAAATTGGGACCCTGGGACCCCTGGTAGCCTACTAAAGCTCTGACAACGCAATAAAAACTCTGAGACTAAACAAGATAGTTATAGTTAAACATGGCTAATAACTTAAGTTAAAGCTTTTTATGCAAATTAGATCTTACTTAAAACAACAGTCTGTCTGCTCAAAGCACTGGACGTTAATAAGTCACCTGGGCCTGACAATGTCCGTTGTGTTGTCCTCAAACGATGTGCCGATGAAGTTGCACTTCCGCATTATCTTATTTTCCGCAAGTCCTTAGATTCCAGCCGCGTTCCGCTAGACTGGAAGTCAGCTAATGTTACGCCAATTCCTAAAGTACCCAACTCGCATAAACTCGACGACCTCCGCCCATATCGCTGACTAGCGTGTGTGCCAAAATTCTCGAAAGGCTCATCTGGAAGAAAATAATCGCCTTTCTCAGCGAAAATAACATAATTTGCTCGAACCAACACGGTTATCTTTCAGGGAGATCAGTTGTGTCCAATCTTTTGACAGCGGTCGAAGGACTAACCTCGGCGTTCAACAACCCAACGCTTCCTGGTGTTGATGTGATCTATGTCGGCTTCCGAAAGGCATTTGATTCTGTGCCAATAAAACGATTGCTGCACAAGCTCGAATGCTGTGGCATAAGGGGCCGTCTACTCGAATGGTTCACTAATTTTCTCAGTGGCCGGCGACAACGAGTGGTTACTCACGACGTCACAACTCCTTGGAGGCCAGTCGTTAGTGGAATACCGCAAGGGTCTATTTCCGGACCCTACTGCTTCTTAGTATATATCAACGATCTTCCGACTCGCCTCCAAGGCCTCTGCGGCGTCGATCTCTTTGTAGACGATGTTTATACTCCGAAAAGTAATATCCAGTCGTGTTGATTCCTGGGTTCTTCAGCTGGCTATCGAGGAGCACGAACTATGGCGTGACGACTCATTGCTTGTCCCTAAGCTTGCAAAGTGCAAAAGCCTTCGTGTTCGACCACCTCATCCTTTCACGTACTACCTCAGAGATGGGCCAATAGTCCAGACAACATCTATCTGTGACCTTGGTGTGGTGCTCTCCGACGACCTACGATGGGACCAACACATCGACCACATCGTCAGGGAGGTGAATAAAAGAATTGGGCTAATTCGCCGCACCGTTGCTGCTCGTACATCAGGCTCTATTCAAACTCTATTCAAAGCATACGTGCGACCCATCCTCGAATTCGCTACTGTCGTGTGGTCTCCTCAGTATGTGACGCTGATTGACAAACTCGAGGCCACTCAACACAGATGTCTGCGACTTGCTACCGATCTCAATCAAGACCTCAACTCTATCCTTGCCCAACGGCGAGAAACGATAGATCTAATCCATGTTTACAAGATTTTACATAGACGCAGTATACTCCAACCTCAACAACTATTTGCTCCGTCAGTCACGCGGCATCTTCGGGGCAACAGCATGAAGCTGGCTGTTCGCTATGCACGCATCAACATCAGGGCCCATCCGTTCAACTGGAGTCATTGCCAAATGGAATGCTCTCCCTGACGATGTTGTTGTCAACTTTTGGGCAGGTCCAACCTTGTATTTTCTTTCCCCAACACCTCACATTACACTGATTTCAACTTCAACCTTAAAATTAACATGAATTAATTTTCCTTCCCTGGGGAGATATTCACTCTCCCAGAGGGGCGACTTTTATAATCTCTCTTGTCAGGATATTTTCCACTATTTTGGGCAGAGGGATTCATAATTTTCTTTATTTGGGCTATATGGTTCCTATATTTCAAAAAATACCAATTTAAAACTAAAATCTGACAAGATTCGATATTTTCAACCAAATACCAAAATTGATTCTATTTTCAAAACTTTCCCAACAGGGGGTGGTGGCTATGCTTCCCGAGCGGAATGGCACGCGGCCGCACCTTGGGTAACCACCCCATTTTACTCCTATTTCGGGGACTATTGTTTCTTAAATATGGGTCGAAATTCACAAACCTACAATTCCTTAACTTTTGGGTTAAAAAAACACAATTCTCTCTGATTTATTATTTATTTCTCCAGGTGGGTGTATCATATATCGTCCTCGGTAGGGTAACACCCATCCTCACCTGGGTGAACCCCTTAAATACCTCTATTTGGTGATACATTACTTCTATACCCTGACATAATGCTACATTTTATCCAAAAATCAACTTTTCCATTTTATTTCTAAATCTATAAATATATTCGGGTTTTATTAGTTGGGGACAACTTCTACCTTACTATGGGACTACATTTTATCTTTTCCCTGGGCTAATAACACCCTAATCGTCCCATAATTCTATTTTCTCACCTTTTGGTATTCCCTAATTCCAGGGAATAACCGGAACCGAAATTTACCGGAACCGGAACCAGTAACCGGAACCGTCCATTTAAACCGGATCCGGAACCGGAACCGGAACCTGGTCTTCGAAATTTATATATAGTAAAACAGATGATGGAAGAAATGAAGGTATAGTGGATTTAAAATGCATTAAAAATAACTTTTACATTAAACTTAATGTATTGCGATGGTATTATTGCCTTTCTGAAACTTTAAAGAGACTGAGGAAGCTAATAATGTTTATTTATCGATCAAATATGTCGGTTTTTGGACATTCAGAGCAAAAAAATGCCTTCCAGTATACACCACTGCGTATACTGCGTCAAATCGAATGTGCTTACAAAGCTTGGAGCGTAGAATACACACTTTCGATCTGTCTCCAGTCGCCTCCCTTTACTACACATACGTTTGTTGCATGTTCTTCTGTAGCAAACTTAAAATTATTGGTTTATATGATTCTAAGATAAAATAATAGATAGAAGGTAATTTTCTGATCAGTGTTCAGAGACACTGTTTAGGCTAGCGTTGGACAAACAGTGCCCGTCAGTTAGATGATAATGATGATAACTTTCTAATCAAAATGCTATAGATGAGACACACAGGTGATGCTGCTCGCACAGTTTCAATAAATACAGTTCATTGCCAAGGAAGCAGTTTCTGCTTGCGTTGCAGATAACGTTACTTCAGTTTCACCTGATTTACAAAGTTTAAAGCGCACCGGCTGGTGCTTGACGCAATTTATGTTAGCCAAGCATAGGCTAAGTACTTCTGCGTAAGCCACACTCTGTTACCGAGTTGGACCGGTTTAATTCAAATGTATCCCACAGACTTCTGGATGTGTAAAATAGCTGCTACAAGCATCGACCTGGCTTTGATTTAACAAACTCCTGCAGGTAATTATGAAAAATTCCTGCTAAAATTATGTGCCCTACTTACGTTTCACACGGCAAATTGGTTAGTTAATCTTTTCTTTGGCTCGGTTGTATTGGAGTTTGATCATTGTATAATATATATTACATATGTTTGGATCACAGATGAAGCAAAAATGTGAAAAATTTCAAACAAAATTTTTAAACCGGAATTCCGGTTCCGGTATGGTTTTTGCCCTTTGCCGGAACCGCAACCGGAACACGATTTTCGCCGGAACCGGAACCGGAATTCCGGTTACTCCCTGCCTAATTCCTACCATTTCTTCCCTAAATTTGAATACTTTGATATTTAATTTTTCCTAAATCTATACCATTTCTTAAACTTCTAAACTATCTTAGGGGGCTCTAACTACCTGTTCCTAGTTAAAAATATCCCCAGCCCCTACGTCATACTTAGAAACTACCTTTAAATTACCCTCTTTTCAACCCTAAGAGTTCTTGCAAATTTACTAGAATTTTAACAATAATATTATTAAATAATAATTGTGTACTAAATAAATTTCTTTAGCTACCTATTGTCATCAGTGTGATTGTATGGGCTTGAAAACGACGACATTATTATTACTGTTGTGTTGGAGAGAGTGTGTCGACATATTGCTGTTTTTGTTGTGTGTATTTCATTATTACGATTCTAGTTTTTTCTCTTTTTCCACGTATTTCTCCACGTATGGAAATTTTGACTTATTCTTGTTTTGCGTTATTATTATGATATAAACGTTACGTTTTCATAGGGTATAAGAATTGTTTCAGTGGTACAGTACAGTCCCAATTTCCACAATTCTTTACTCAGATACTCTATGGCTAGACACATCCCTGCTTCCCTCTAGGTCGTGATATGAAAACAAATCATTTTAGTTTTCTTTGGTTTTTCAGTGGTTTTTCGGTTGGTCACGGAGCTTACACCATTACAGAGTATAATTGTAACCTTACTTTTGTGCACACCCGTAAAGTTCATTCCTGTACACCTCTATTCTAAGGCATTAAAACACTTCTACATGATATTCAAATCTAAAAACATATGTAAAATTCGCTAGTGACTTTGCAGGAGGTTACCTGCACTTCTGGACCCTGCCGAGGTGGAGGGTGCGCTAGGCATAGTAAGCCCTAGCCGGGTTAACGCAGACCAGAAAAAGGGCAACCCATCCCCTGAACGGGAACCTCTGGGTGGGATTGGTCTTTCTCCTTTTCCGGCACCGTTCTACCACCCGTTGGTCTCCGGGCTGCCACAACATGGGCTGCTCTATCGTCGAAGGTTATGACATTGGTAGCATGCTCTAGGATGGGCCTAGTTACCGGAACTGGGTCTTCGCGCAAGCCTCGCCTAGGGGTTGCCCAATGCATAAGCCGGGGAAATTTTACGCTTAGGGGGCTTGGCAGTTATGGGCCAACACCCACGTTCTATTCTGGGGCATCCTGTGTCACTTGTCCCATTAACACTAACCCATAAAATTCTTAGTTATTTTCAGATTTCCGAACACCTACAGTTTATGCAGGTAAAGTTACGATTTGGGTATGTGTATCCCATAATACACGGTTATCGCGAACCCATACCCGTATCAAAATATCCAAAAATCAATACAAAAATTGTTATCATGATGTATACGTTCCATTTTGCTGGACAAAGGAATCACCTTTGTGTTACAGTATTGTTACCAGTTATTCTACTTTTACCCCAGGTGCATAATGCCGGGGCTGTTAAGTTTTTTTATATATATCATGCATTGGGTACTAACGTTGTTAATTTGTTTATAATCTTGTTCCTAAAATTTCAGCTTAACAACAGGTATTAAAATTTTTCAGTGAAACTCGTATTGTTGATCGAATTTGAGCCGATCCCTAGCTATTTAGTTGTCTGGTTTTTCCTACCAAATAAAGGTGCTGGTCACCTATAGCAACGTAGACATCCTCTCTGGCGCTAGCACTAGCTTGACCCCTAGGAGCATTTTGTTAATTGCTTACACGGTGCTAGGCAACCATAAAACTCACCCCTGTTCCGCTACGTTATTGGGTTATCGGGACATTGCGGTACATACCTTTAATTTTTAGGTCATTTGTATATAACCATAGTTTTAAAGTCCTGGTGCAATTATCCTGCATTCCTTATTAGTATTATACACGACACAGGTAATACACTTTGTTTCTCAACTAATACTTAAATGGTATCGAATTATACCAGAGTGTATCATTACACAACCTATAAGTTTTAAACCTGACAGTGGCCAATGCCTTCTCTAGCTCCATACCCTGTCTTAACTCGGGCCGCATTGCTGAGTTAAGCCAGAGCTTGGACGCCTTCAGAGCTAATGCAGCTCGCTCCTCCTTTAATATGGACAAACTATAAAATAAAACCTAAAAGTAAATGTAAGATTTCTTAGGTATTCCTCGTTCAACATCTATCGGGAATTACAACTAACGGATGTTAGCAACGGTTACTCGAACACCCTTTTGCACATCAGATTTCTCAATAAATATTTCGTTATTAAAAACACCAATTTCATTCGTTAACATTACTCGATGTCAATCTAAATTCAGCTGTTCACGGGCCTACGCGAGCGCACCGTGACAGTATTAAATTTTGTCAGTAATTATAAACAAAGGTTTTTAAAGGACTCTAGGTTAAACTCTACACGAGCCTACACGGGCATAGCAAATATCAGGAAAGTTCTGTATAAAATCTTACCACAAATTATTCAAATACTGCAGACTCGCCACTCGAGCTCGCTGTAGTTTAAAGATAACGTTTCATTCCTCAAAACCATATATGGATAACTTTACATTTTTTGTAATTCAAATCTCGCCTAACGCTTTAACTTTTCATCAAAATTTACTTTTTATAAAATCTATTTTTCTTTTAACTAAATACCACGGCTCGTTATGCGAACTTGCCACGGTATACTTAAGCGTGGATGGCACAATTACTCGAGCTTGCCAACGCTGACCAAAATTACTTAAATTTCGTTTTAAATTTAACTGAACCAATCTTTAGGCTTTTACAATATCAAAACCCATACCTAGGGCTCGTCTTGTGGACATTGCCGGGATATAATTATTGGTAGCACAAATACTCGGTCTTGCTAACGAAATTTCACTTGGTAATGAATAAACTTTCTCAAGTTCGCTACGGCTGAAAGGTGCCGAGTGCACAAAATCTAGCCAAACTAAATTTTAAACTTTGATTTCAAGCAAACTTACCTTTTTCCAGTTTCTCTGATATTTTTATACTACACATAGTTCTATTTAACTAAAACTTCGCTTAAACTACTCAGGCATTTGTTTAAGTTAACTTACTCATTACACACGGCCAACTCAATTTATTTTAGGAATGGTTATATAATCCAGATACAACCTTGATATCCCTGCCCGGGACAATGACATGTCTACCATTGGGAACTCGCGCAATTTCTCTTTCGTGACAAAGGGTATCTTCGACCGCTGGTAGACCGGTACATCCCCTGGTGGCTTCCTTCCCCTAATCTTGACCATACTTATAGTTTTGGGTAATCTCCGAACTCGCTTTGTTTTCACCTCCTTTCCCCTTGGCCACCATTGGAGATGTCGGTTACGTTTTGGTAAGAAACGTGCCGCGGAGAAGGCCGATAAGCTCACATGGTGGCCACGACGAGGCATGTCATTGTCAAGGTTAAATTAGTCCCACTACGTTGTTAAAGTTTTCTCAAAACGGCTATTGGATTTGATCAGTATATTGTTATCTAGGTAATATGTTATTTGATGCAGGTCATCAAAATGGTTGAGTGCGAGAGGGCTGAGTCCAACTATGCAGATGTGCTGGAGTACAGAAACTGGGTTATATCCTAAAAGAGCCATTTGTTATCTGTTAAGTTTATGTACGCTTGTTGCACGCGATTCACGTTATCAGCACGATCGGTTACTTTTTGAGATAATGGTAAAATACACTCATGTTCAGGTGCTGAGTATTTTTATAGTTTAAAAGACTTGGTTATGGTGTTTTTGGTTCCTGAGAATAGGTCGGTATTTTACTAATCTTGTAAAAATTCTCTAATTCTAGAATGGCTTCTACATCCCAAGATGTCACGTATATAGGTTATCAGACACACGCGTCGGAAGGCGATTATGGCGAAAGCGACCGCACACCGCCCAAACGCTCACGTAAGCGACGAAAGGCGTCAACACCACCGCGGGGGCGATCAGTACAGTCATCTCGAGGATCGACTGCAGCCGATGATTCGGAGCAACCACCGACGGAACAGGAGATACGACAGCGACATGCGCTGCACGCTCAGAGATATCTACGGCAGGCGTTCAATGAGCCGACGTACGTACCGCCAGTGCCGCTGTAAGTGTCCGTAAAATATTTTCTAGGTAATTGTTGGTTGATTTTAAATTGCTTTTATTGCACTTGCTTACGCACTAACGTTTTGTAAGGTGACACAGGTAAATTACTGTTTGTAGTAAAATCCCACTCAGACCCTTGGCTGGACCAGAGGGGGGAGAGGGAAACGGAGTAGGGTGATGGAATTGGATTGTGAAGTAATGTTATATTTTACCTATAAACATGTTTAGACTTTCAGGTACGAATTGAGAGGTCTTAAAATTGGCAGTTATAGGTAAGAAAACATAAAGTAATTAGCAAATAAAGTAATAAGTATGGAATCAGATAGAGATCCGGATAGTGTATTTGTCGAGTGTGAGGATGCAGCGGAACAAACTGTAGTTACTACAACGCTGGAACGAGCGGCGTTTTCCACAGCAGCACCACCTATCTTCACATTTGCAGCTACGACTGGTGTCGGAACTATTTCCCGGATACCGCGACGACCAAAAGTAACGGCTTCGACTGGATGGCGTACTGCTGCGCATAGGCAACCATTTCCACTGGAACCCAACGTTACGGTGATAGCTGCGAATTCAGGCGCAGAAGGAACGGTTACATCGGATGTGCCTTCAGTTGTACGACGTCAACGATATTTCGCAGATTTGGATGATGAAATAACACGAGCGCAGGAACATTGTCGGAAAATGGCAGCTAAGTGGCGCGGGGCACCACAGAGCAGCACCGATACCAGCGACGATGTAACTCGGCATAGGCATCAACCTGCAATTCCGGAGCGGTCTGCGCTTGACCCAATGCGATAACTGCGGCTAGGAGGCCAGACACCGTATATTCCACCGCCTTATCCACTCGGTCGAGACGAACCTGAGCGTGGAGATGTTGTGCTTCGATCTGAGGATCGCAGAGCGTTTGAACGATCAAGCAGACGGGCTGAATCATACAGAGAACGTGATGATAGTGGAACCCGAATACAGCAAATAAGGCAAGGCGTTGATACGGCGGAGAGACGAATGCAGTCGTTGGCTCAGGAAATTGATCACTATCGTAGTGTTATCAGTCGACACACCTCAGCTGATGATTTTGAGGTACGGGAAGCTGAAAATGTACTGTATCAAGCGTTGGAAAATGCTGTCTGTGGCGGTCTCCCGACCACAGTGCAAGCAAATCCTACTCATCCAGCTCACCTTGGTGATCGTTTTCGACTACCTGTACGAAGTGAGGCTATCGTCAGTGAACCTGTAGCGGTGACTACGCAGTCTCGTTATCGTGACTGGGTCGGCGAAATTCAACAAGAAACTCGGCGACCGGTGCCGGATATCAAACCAACTGAATTGGATATTTTGCGCACTACTATGCAGGAGGAAGATGATCGACGACGGCGCGGTCCATCGTTTTCGCGGGCCAATCTAATGGAACCACGAACATCGGTCATGAATGCACCTGGAGTTATGCGTGTCAGAGAACCTGTTGCACAGGAGCAGTTGCGAACACAACTGCATAATGGAACTGACGCCGGTGCAATCGGACGCACCTCAGCTTGGTCAACTTTTTCTGGAATGCCAGAAATACCGGCGTATGTGCTTCGACATCCCTGGGAAAAATTCAAGGGTGATGATTTTCCTGGCTGGTTAGAAGGCTTTGAACGAACATTGCGTAGCTTTCATGTGCGATTGGATACGCATAAAGTGACATTATTCACTCTGTAGCGAATAGCTGGTGAAATTTTAAATTGGTTAACGACAGTTCGGATGGTTATTGCCGGAACCTGCGTATTATGAAGACTATGTGCGGGGATTTCTGCGTCATTACAATTGTTTGGAACGGTCTTAGGTGACCGGCTGAACGATTTCAAAGCCAGCATGGTGCAAGGTCGAAATGAAACTATTATGGCATTCAAAGCTCGATTACAAGCTACTTGGTTGCGAAAGTTTAGTCTTATCGAGCAACAGCACAACTATTCGGAATGCTTTTTCACATTCCTGAAGGGATTACGTCATGGAATCGGAGCGGATATACAAACTCGATGTGGTGATCGACACGATGTCGAGGAAGCAGCGCGGAAGATATCCATCTGGAGCGATACGATTGTCTACGACGCTGACGGCATTACCGCGAAGATGGAGCT
>JASANE010009643.1:0-44586 GCA_030248225.1 Trileptium ribeirensis | reverse complement strand
TAGTATCAAAATGTTGTAAAATATATTTTTAGGCTAAATGTTTAACTTTTAGCTTAAATAACTATTTAGGGCAAAATCACAAGTTTCATATTTATGTGCCCCAGATAACCTATGCTAAGCACTAAACAAATTTTGAAGTTATTCGAATCAGCTAATCAATGTATAATTTCAAACGGTAAAATGATACATTTGTTGTGAACATTCTCTGGGACGAGGTAATACAAAAATCAGAATTTATTTGTCAACAAAATATGGTGCACAAATACAACTTTATACTTAGCGCAACGGTGCGACAGACCGGGGTTGGACGGGATGCGAAATTACTCATTTGTATTTAAATTATATTTAAATGACAATTTTTAGCTGGAGAAATTTTTAGGCAAGAATGAGAAAGTATGTTACTTGCACACAAAATTGCTAATCCACAATCTACAATCTATTCTTATAATATTCCTATATATGGTTAATTCAAAATAGTGCATCAAAAAACTAAACTACTTATACTGTTTTTATTACTCAAAACATTGCCATAGTATAGTGAAACAATTAATATAATTGCATGTATCCACCTATTGTATCTTGATGGCGGTTTATCCTATAGAAAGGCAACCTACTATTAGTATTGATAGATAAAATGCAAACAGACAATAAGGAGATACCACCACAAATGGTGTAAAGCACCACAAAATTGGTTGTATCTCACTCATTGATCTATATCTGTCTATATTTTGATTTGGTCAATACGGTAGTAAGAATAACAATATTTGATCAAATTATTTGTTTCTGTTTTGACTAAATGGTGACATTTAATTTTAAAACATACAACACCACTGCATTATTATTTATATGTATATATACCTGTTATTATTATTACTACTGAGAACACTTGCAGTGTACTGATGAATGATTACTGAACCTAAGTAATCCAGATTACACTGTGGAGATTTTTCTAGATTTTGGACTAGTAAAAAGATTCCATCAAACAACCAACAACTTTGGGGGCTTGTTCATATTACTCACCTGGTACTCCATATATAGCCAACAATAGCATAAAAAAATGATATTGAGCTTTTGAGTGACAATTTGTTGGAAACAAATGATATAATGCAATCTTTTAAATGGACACAAACCGTTATTTGCCGTTGAGATTGCAAGTAAAATGATGGTAAGAGATATGCTGAATATAATGGTAATTTTGATGCTTTCACTTATATTCTACTAGGCTGTTAGCTGAAGCTATGCATGAATCTGGCTAATATTAAGCCTAAACTGCAGAAGGCTTTTGCCAGTTTTATCAGTGGTGGGTTAGCCACACTGAGCAGTTATTATCGTCATACAAAAGAAACTTTCAACTTTAGGTTTTCATGCTTGTGCTTTCTGTTTCATTACTTGTCTGTATTATTTGTTGCTGTGCATGTTTTGCTTACCGAATTTTGTGCCTACGGATATCAATTTATATTCACATATTATTTTGTGAAACAGAATATGTTGAATATATATATTGATCGATTGATCGAGCGATGAATATTCGGTGGTTCGTTGATTTGGGTTTTAAAAGGCCCCCGTTTCTAATAAATTAAAGGTAGTGCGGTAAAACTACGTTTGCCTAGTTTGAATTCCTAGTTTCAAGGTTCATGGTAAATATTTTTACAAGAGGCTCGTAGTTCTTTTCGAGAGGATCAGAAGCGGTTTTTAAAATAGCAAAGGCACGAAACGTGGCACGGGACATCGTATATACATAACATGGCAGCTCTAACTCAAAACTCCAGATTTGTAGACTATAATTTATTAGTTTTCGAAGAAATTATGAAATTTTGCATGTGACAAAAAAGAACTCTCCACTCTTCTTCCAATTTCCTTCTTTAAACTTCTTGTAGAAATGTTTGATAACTTTGCAATGCTAGAGTATGAACTCAAGAGATAAGAAAATTGTCGACAAATCGGACTCGAATTCACGACCTTAGGCTTTACGTGCCTTCACCTCGACCGCCGAGCTGCTCGGCCAAGATTTTCTAACTCAAATTAATTCTAGGCTTATAGCGTTAACCCATCGTACATATCATAGGAGTCCAAGGGTTCGTTGGTTTTAGGGAAGTGGATGGATCCGCGGGAAGGGGGAGGCTTTGGATGTAAAGTTGAAATTTATTGAAACTCATATCTCTAAAATATAGCTAAAATTTGAAAATTATTTTTGCTGAAAAATCAACTAAAAACATTACACAAAAATATTTGGCGCCCATGGTACGAAGGGGGTCTGTGCACGGTTTCAAACGGTGTGGGTTAAATGTGGTTTGGAGAGAGTGGTTAAATGAGATATGGAAGGGGGTTCATAATAGTTTATTTTAATTTATCATTAATGGTTGGAATGACTACCCAATTTGGTTTTCAAAAGTCGAAAATGAAGTGAAAGTATTATGTTAAAATCTTCGTTTAAAAATTTTGTCTAATATTTTAGAATATAACTGAATAAATTTTAAAACTTGTTTTCAAAGTTTTCAAGAAGTCCTCACTCAGCTGAAATTTAATTTTAAAAGTACCATAGTTTGAAAATTTCAGAGAAAAATGTGCAATAAAATTTAGAACAATTTCAAAACTTGAAGTTTAGTGAAATACTATGTTAAAATATATATAAGCATACAATTTATAATATATATTATTTATAAAAAATTTTTAATTTTTAATGATAATATTTATTCTATACGCTAATTAATAAAAAATGATGAATTTAAATTCGCAGGTTTGTAAATATTAACGACAAAATCTGTAATAACATAGACGACAATATAACAGGCTTCAGGCTAAACATATTTCCCCCAAAATTGTAGAAACCGAACAGTCCGAAGCATCTAGCACCAAAACATAAAATTTTTACGACTCAGAAAAATAAGCAAGTACAGATAGTTTGGAATGTGTTAAAACATGAGGAAATAATCAGGTATATTATTATGTTAAAATAAACGCTTAAAAATCTTCATTTGAAAATTCAGAAAAAATGTGAATAATATTTAAAACTGTTTTTAATATTTGCAAAAATTCTTTGGTGAAATATTACATTAAAATCTAGGCATAAAATTTTATCTAAATTTCCGAGTACGAGCGATTAAAAATTTAAGTTCGTTTACTTCAAAAGTTTAAAATTTGAAAACGATTAAGATTGGATTGAATGCCTACTATTTTTATGTATCGCTACATTCCATTACTTTGTGAAATTTTATAAGACTTCCTTCTATTATAATACTTTCCAGAAAGTAGCTGGATAAAATGGCTGAAGTAACCAAGTGCAATGTACTAGAAAACAATAAGACTATAATAACACTTACACCCTAATGTTCGTAAATATAACCAACGCACATGAGGAACTGTTGTGTTTGCTGGGTTTGTCGTATAATTTTTGTTTTTCACGTAGGTACGTTTGCTCGTTTTGCCAGTGTCGTTATACTGTGGAGCAACAGCTCCTATATAGCTCAGTGGTTTGCGTGTCTCTAGGTTTCAAATAGGACTTAAGCAATTTTGATTCCGATTACAAAGAACCATCAGCTAATTATGTCACGGAATTAGTGATCACAAAAGATAAAGTCGAAATTTTCAGATCTACATTAATACACCTTACTAGTATCGTAGTGCTAGGCATAGGAGGCTCGCACCAAAACTCTCCAGGATCAGTCGCTCGCTGCGGCAAAGTTTGTTGAGACAGACCAAATGCTGTAGTTTAAGAAAGAAAAGGTTAATCATAATTTAACTATTGCTCGCTTAACTATTTATGAAATTGGCACATTTGCCGCAGCTAGTACATTGCAAAGCGATGTGCAAACCGAGTTTGTCGTACAGCATGGCTTCGCGCTTCCGTGCAACAGCTCCGAATAGCGTAGTGGCTGCGTAAGAGGCTCGCATCAAAACCGCTCCAGGATCAGTCTGTCGCTGAAGTTCGTTGTAGACAATACGAAGAATGAGTACGTCGCTTTAGGTACATCTTGAGGAGAACAGTTTCACACAAGTCCTCATGAACAGGTTCCGCAGAATATTGATATTCACGTCGTTGCTAAATATCGTTCCAGTCTCGACTGATCCTCGTCAACCATAGCTTGTTCTTTCTTCCATCTCGCTTATTGAAGAAAAACATGCATATGTGGCGGTGGACACAAGATTGTTACACGCTTATTTAAATATGCGAGCAAACCGACGCTGACAACACTTTATCTGGCTTTATGTCGATTAGCATATCGGCATCTTACTTGGTAACTAAACTAACTCTTCATAGATGTCAATTTTACTGGTATAGTGGGTATTTTGAAACATATTATTTAATAACAAAATTTCCACACCCAGCACTATCAAAATGAAGTATAGGCGATGTTAAAAGCAGTTGAAGTCATGAAAATTTTCTCTGCATTCAATTGTTGATACCAAGCATAGCGCCTGCACGTTTCGCCTTTGAGTGGTATGCATTTCCAACCCTAAGATGTATATATGTCATGTAACCGTAGGTAAATACAGTTTCTAAAAGTTGAGTACAAGTGCATTTATAGGAAGTTGTTAGTGAAATGTAAAATCAAACAATAATATTTATTGAATAACCAACAATACATTCGATAATTACATTTACTGAAGTGTTCTAGTTTTGAATCGCATTCATATGACTATATTTCACTAGGCTATATAGGATAATTTTATTATTACGATATTGCTTGTTATTCCCAAGTGATACTAAAATTGATCTGTAAACTGATGATCCAAACAGGCGCAAATGTGTTATTGAAATTATTGAGGTTTTAAGATATTTTGATATAGTTTTAGGACACACACCGATATACCTATCTATCATTGTTTGTCAACATGGCAGTTTGTGTTGTAACAGAACAACAACACGTCGAAGTTTCATAATGATTTTGTACGATGATTTTAAATTTTATATTCTTTAGTTATTTGTAGTTCGACTGATAGACACAATAATATTATAATGATGATAACGATAACCTAATTTTTGATCAGAAGACAAGGCAATATCTATCTATCAACTATATATTGATTTTCATGATTTATGCTACCTATCATAATGATTTTGATTGATAGCGATTGCGCTGAATCCCAACTTATAGTGATACTCAATGCTAAACGTCACTCAGTGGCATATAAAATATACACACGATTATTAAATTTTACATGCAATACATGCGTGTTATTTGGTTTGAGACAGCAATAAACATGCTAAAATAGGACCGTTTCTTCTTAATAGATATATAATTCTCCAGCCAAATACGTGACTAGAACCGTCTCTCAACTTTATAGATTAAGCCTGTCTATGTGACTGACACAAGCAAGTTTTGCAGCAAGCTTGTGCTGGACAAAATAATACTTCAACCGTGCATGCCTTGTGTACACTCGTGGTGGGTCACGTTAACTTTATTCATGGGCACTATTTTTTTGTATTTGTCTATTATATGCAACGACTTTCCCGAGAAATAACTGAGGGAAGCAATTTGCGCATGACCTAGACATTTTTAGCGTAAAGGCGTGTTCACACGCTCAAACTTTTTGCTCAAATTTTTAGCTTAAAATTTGAGCTCAAAATTTGATCAAATTTCGATCAAAATTTGACGGTAATTTTTAACGAAAAATTGCGATATTTGAAAATCTGAGAACAAAATTTGAGCTCAAACTTTTTCAAGTAATGCATCTCGTCAATAATTGGCTATAAGAATATCCTTGAAAAGTTTGAACAGTGTTCACACATTCAAACTTACAAAAAATGCAAAAAAAAGATGCTTTCAAATTTTGATCAAAATTTGAGCACAAATTTTGATCAAAATTTGAATTTTGATCAAATTGATCAAATTTTGATCAATATTTGTTCAAATATAGTCATATGAATGCGATTCAAAACTAGAACACTTCAGTAAATGTAATTATCGAATGTATTGTTGGTTATTCAATAAATATTATTGTTTGATTTTACATTTCACTAACAACTTCCTATAAATGCACTTGTACTCAACTTTTAGAAACTGTATCAATCTAATGGTTACATGACACACAGACATCTTAGGGTTTGGAACCATACCACTCAAAGGCGAAACGTGCAGGCGCTATGCTTGGTATCAACAATTGAATGCAGAGAAAATTTTCATGACTTCAACTGCTTTTAACATCGCCTATACTTCATTTTGATAGTGCTGGGTGTGGAAATTTTGTTATTAAATAATATGTTTCAAAATACCCACTATACCAGTAAAATTGACATCTATGAAGAGTTAGTTAAGTTACCAAGTTAAGTGCCGATATGCTAATAGACATAAAGCCAGATAAAGTGTTGTCAGCATAGGTTGTCTCGCATATTTCAATCAGCGTGTAACAATCTTTGTGTCCACCGCCACATATGCATGTTTTTCTTCAATAAGCGAGATAAAAAGAACAAGCTATGGTTGACGAGGATGAGTAAGAACTGGAACGATATTTAGCAACGACATTGAAATCTGGATATTCTGCGGAACCTGTTAATGAGGACTTTGTGTTGAAACTGTTCTCCTCAAGATGTACCTAAAGCGACGTACTTGGTATTTCGTATTGTCTACAACAAACTTTTCCGCAGCGACAGACTGATCCTGGAGCGGTTTTGATGCGAGCCTCTTACGCCAGCCACTACGCTATTTGGGAGCTGTTGCACGGAAGCGCGAAGCCATGCTGTACGACAAACTCGGTTTGCACATCGCTTTGCAATGTACTAGCTGGCAAATGTGCCAATTTAAGAATTAAATAGTTAAGCGAGCGATAGTTTAAATTATGATTAACCTTTTCTTTCTTAAACTACCGTGCATTTCGTACTGTCTCGAACAAACTTTTGCCGCAGCGACAGACTGATCCTGGAGAGTTTTGGTGCGAGCCTCGTATGCCTAGCACTACGATACTAGTAAGGTGTATTAAATGTAGATCTGAAAATTTTGGACTTTATCTTTTGTGATCACTAATTCCGTGACATAATTAGCTGATGGTTCTTTGTAATAGGAATTGAGATCCCTTAAGTACGACTGAAAGTTGCGAACACAAACCACTGAGCTATATAGGAGCTGTTGCTCGGCTGTTTAACGACACTGGCAAAACGAGCAAACGTACCTACGTGAAAAACAAAAATTATACGACAAACCCAGCAAACACAACAGTTCCTCATGTGCGTTGGTTATATTTACGAACATTGGGTGTTAGTGTTATTATAGTCTTATTGTTTCGTACATGCACTGGTTACTTCACCCAGTTTTTGTAGATACTTCTGGAAAGTATTATAATAGAAGGAAGTCTTATAAAATTTCACAAAGTAATGGAATGTAGCGATACATAAAAATAGTAGGCATTCAATCCAATCTTAATCGTTTTCAAATTTTAAACTTTTGAAGTAAACGAACTTAAATTTTTAATCGCTCGTACTCGGAAATTTAGATAAAATTTTATGCCTAGATTTTAATGTAATATTTCACCAAAGAATTTTTGCAAATATTAAAAACAGTTTTAAATATTATTCACATTTTTTCTGAATTTTCAAATGAAGATTTTTAAGCGTTTATTTTAACATAATAATATACCTGATTATTTCCTCATGTTTTAACACATTCCAAACTATATCTACTTGCTATTTTTCTGAAATTTTAGATAAAAATTTTATGTTTAGATATTACTAGATGCTTCGCATGGACTGTTCGGTTTCTACAATTTTGGGGGAAATATGTTTAGCCTGAAGCCTGTTATATTGTGGTCTATGCTTCTACAGATCTGCTCGTTAATATTTGCGAACCTGCGAATTTAAATTCATCGTTTATTAATTAACATCTATAGAATAAATATTATGATTAAAAATTAAAAATTTTATTAAATAATATTATATTATAAATTGTATGCTTATATATATTTTAACATAGTATTTCACTGAGAATTTCTTCAAGTTTTGAAATTGTTCTAAATTTTATCCACATTTTTTCTCTGAAATTTTAGGGAAAGGTTTTGTGTGGTACTTTTAAAGTAAATTTCAGCTGAGTGAGGACTTCTTGAAAACTTGAAAACAGTTTTAAAATTTATTAAGTTATCTTCTAAATATTTAGACAAAATTTTTAAACGAAGATTTTAACATAATACTTTCACTCCATTTTTTCGACTTTTGAAAACCAAATTGGGTAGTCATTAAAGCAGGTTCCATGGGTAATTTAAAATAAACTATTATGAACCCCCTTCCATATCTCATTTAACCACTCTCTCCAAACCACATTTAACCCACACCGTTTGAAACCGTGCACAGACCCCCTTCGTACCATGGGCGCCAAATATTTTTGTGTAATATTTTAGTAATTTCAGCAAAATTTTAACAATTTTAGAAATTTTAGCTATATTTTAAGAGAGATTATGAGTTTCAATAAATTCATCTCTACATCCAAAGCCTCCCCCCTTCCCCGCCGGATCCATCCACTTCCCTAAAACCAACGAACCCTTGGACTCCTATGATATGTACGATGGGTTAACGCTATAAGCCTAGAATTAATTTGAGTTAGAAAATCTTGGCCGAGCAGCTCGGCGGTTAGAGTAAAGGCACGTAAAGCCTAAGGTCGTGAATTCGAGTCCCAATTCTATCGACAATTTTCTTATCTCTTGAGCTCATACTCTAGCATTGCAAAGTTATCAAAACATTATTACGAAGTTTAAAGAAGGAAATCAGAAGAAGTGAAAACTATTTTTTGTCACATGCAAAATTTCATAATTTCTTCGAAAACTAATCAATTATACATCTACAAATCTGGCATTTTCATAAAGCTGCCATGTTATGTATATACGATGTCCCGTGCCACGTTTCGTGCCTTTGCTATTTAAGAAGACAGTTCTGATACCTTCTCGAAGAGAAGCTACGACCTCTTGTAAAAATATTTACCATGGAGCCTGAAACTAGGATTACTGTAACTAGGCGAACATATTTTTACCGCACTACCTTTAATTTATTAGAAACGGGGGCCTTTTAAAACCCAAATCAACGAACCACCGAATATTCATCGCTCGATCAATCGATCGATATATATATTCAACATATTCTGTTTCACAAAATAATATGTGAATATAAATTGATATCCGTAGCCACAAAATTTCGATTAAGCAAAACATGCACAGCAACAAATGATAAATAAGTAATGAACAGAAAGCACAAGCATGAAAACCTAAAGTTGAAAGTTTCTTTGTATGACGATGATAACTGCTGCATGCTGTATTCACTCACCACTGCAATAAAACTGGCAAAAGCCTTCTAGTTTAGCTTAATCTTAGCCAGACGCATGCATAGCTTCAGCTAAGGCACCTATAGAATATAAGTGAAAAGCATCAAAATTACCATTATCTCTTGATTCGCATCTCTTACCATCATTTCGCTTCGATCTCGACGGTGGATAACGGTTTGTTGTCGTTAAAAGATTGCATTATCATTTGTTTCCGACGAATTATCACTCAAAGGCTTTGGATAGATTGGTTTTAGATTTTATGTCATTGTTGCGGCTATATATGGAGTTGCCAGGTAGTGATATGAACAAGCCCCCAAAGATTGTTGGTTGTTGATGGATCTTTTACCTAGTCCAAAATATAAAATCTACAGTAATCTGGGTACTTTCGGTTCATAATCATCATCAGTACGTCAGTCTGTTCAGTAGTGAGTGAGTGAGCAGTTGTGTGTGCGTGTGAGAGGAGTGATAATGCAGTGGTGTTGTGTATGTTTTAGAGATTAAATGTCGCCGTTGGTCGGACGGGACGAATAATAATTGATCAAATATTCTATTCTTCTACCGATATTGATCAATCGAGATATAAAGATAGACAGATATTTAGATAGATAGATAGATAGAGCCGATTTTGTGGTGCTTTACACCGTTGTAGTGCAGTACCTAGTTGTCTGTTTGCATTTTATCTATCGATACTGATGGTGTAGTTGCTTTTAGTTATAGGATAAACCGCCATCAAGATCAATGGGTGGATACATGCAATTATCTATAATTGTTGTCGCTGTTGCCTATGGCAATGTTTAATTAAAACAGGTGCTGTGAGTAGCATTTTGATGCACTATTTTGAATTAACGTGTATTGGGATATTATAAGAATAGATTGTAGATTGTGGATTAGCGATTTATGTGAGTAGCATTGCTTTTTGTTGGTCTTGCCTAAAATTTCTGCAGCTGGAAAAAATTGTCAATTTTAAATATAATTTAAATACAAATGGTAATTTTGGCATCATTCAACCCAGTCTATCGCGTACGTCAGTAAAGTTGTATTTGTGCACCATATTTGTGACAAATAAATTCTGATTTTTGTATTACCATTCGTCCAGAGAATGTCACAACAAATGTATCATTTTTTTACCGTTTGAAATTATACATTGATTAGCTGATTCGAATAACTTCAAAATTTGTTTAATCTGTTCATGGGTTATCTGGGGCACATGAATTTATGTGAAACTTGTGATTTTGCCCTAAATAGTTATTTAAGCTTGAGGAAAAGCGTTAAAAGTTAGCATTATAAATTTAGTGAGAAAATATATTTTTCAACATTTTGATACTAAAGGGAAACTATATTGGTAACCTAAAAAATAAAAAAAATATTTTGTGATAAATAAGGCTATTTCTAAATTTTATAAATGGCTGCGATAATTTGGGGCGGACGGTACCAGAATTACACTTGTATTTTTAAAATTCAGGATTTTTGGACTACGGGAATTACAGGAAAGACATCCGCTTTTGTTTTATAACGTATATTTTTAACTAAATAGTGCACCGTGTTAGTTTTATAGCTACCCATACACTATGCTGTTAGTACGAGTTATCTGTCGGTTTAGATTTACTAAAGCTATTTTGGCTTGTAAAAAAGGTTATCATGAATGTTTGTCGCAAACGCATGCGTAAACGTTTTGCCCAAGCTATTATGATTACAATCTGCTGTTAGTACGAGTTATCTGTCGGTTTAGATTTACTAAACCTATTTTGGCTTGTAAAAAAGGTTATCATGAATGTTTGTCGCAAACGCATGCGTAAACGTTTTGCCCAAACTATTATGATGACAATCTCATGCAGGCATGTTACTGCTTCTCTTAGGCTTTGCTTATTCATTCTTTTAATTCCTTTGGTAAAGTACTATCTATCAGACCTAAGCGGATAAATATATACTCTTTCTGATTTTAATGGTTTATTTACCATATATCAGTCCATGTTTAGACAAAATTGATTCCTTATTGACAGGATCGTTCATCTGACCTATTATATTTCGCATGGACAGTATCAAAGCAGACAATGCATAACTGTACGTTACAATAAGACTGGCTTGTCCAATACGTAATTTTAATTTTGAGGGGTAGAATGCTATTTCATTTGATTTGCTATTTGATTGCTGATTGACAGGATCGTTCATCTGACCTCTATATATTTCGCATGGACAGTACGAAGGCAGACAATGCATAAATGTACGTTACAATAAGACTGGATTGTCCAATAGGTAATCCATATTGTTGCTATTTGCATTTTAATTTTGAGCAGTAAAATGCTATCTTTATGCATTAAAGTGATACGTTCGATAACAACAATCGCAAGCTAGAATTCAGCACAAAACTGGTGTTAATAAACACCGAACAAGTATATACCTTCCTTGATTGCTCATTTGTCAAGATCATAAAATAAATAAATTCCGCGTTCGAAATTCAGCCATCAATGTTCGCAGTTTAACGAACGTCAACGGCGGCTCTTGATGTACGAATGCAATTCGCGGTAGGGCAATATTTTTTTCAAATTTTGATCTTTTCTCAAATTGACTTAATCATTTGCTAATTTCACAGTATATATGTGTGTATAATACGTTAGGGAACGAATGAATCGAGTGAAATTTGAGACTCATTTTCAATCGTTGGGGAACGAATGAATCGAGTCAAATTTGACTCATTTTGAATACGTTAGGGAACGAATGAATCGAGTCAAATTTGACTCATTTTCAATTCGTTAGGTAACAAATTAATCGAGTCAAATTTCACTTAGCGTTGTCACTGTCCACAGCGGTCTGTAATTTGTGATGCTATATCGTAAAATAGTGACCTCGGAGAACGCCTTCGATTTCTTGTATCACAAATCATGCTTCAGTAAATATGGCAAGGTTGTGAATTGTTTAGCGGTACAAAACTTTTATGAATTGCTTTTGAAATAAATCTCGAACAGTCATCGTTGTGTTAATTTATTTACGTACGTCCGATAGCCCCATTTTTTTTTGGAATAGCGTTGCTACAATTATCCTTCAGATGAGGTCCGCATACTATACGAACATGTAACAGCACGCTGAAGAACGCTGATTTATTTAACATTTAAGTTTTAGGATTTCATTGACTTATTTTCCATTGATTATTACAAACAGCGAAGGCACAGCTGGTTTGCTACAATTATCCTTCAGATGAGGTCCGCATAATATACGAACATGTAACAGCACGCTGAAGAACGCTGATTTATTTAACATTTAAATTTTAGGATTTCATTGACTTATTTTCCATTGATTATTACAAACAGCGAAGGCACAGCTGGTTTGCTACAATTATCCTTCAGATGAGGTCCGCATAATATACGAACATGTAACAGCACGCTGAAGAACGCTGATTTATTTAACATTTAAATTTTAGGATTTCATTGACTTATTTTCCATTGATTATTACAAACAGCGAAGGCACAGCTGGTTTGCTACAATTATCCTTCAGATGAGGTCCGCATAATATACGAACATGTAACAGCACGCTGAAGAACGCTGATTTATTTAACATTTAAATTTTAGGATTTCATTGACTTATTTTCCATTGATTATTACAAACAGCGAAGGCACAGCTGGTTTGCTACAATTATCCTTCAGATGAGGTCCGCATAATATACGAACATGTAACAGCACGCTGAAGAACGCTGATTTATTTAACATTTAAGTTTTAGGATTTCATTGACTTATTTTCCATTGATTATTACAAACAGCGAAGGCACAGCTGGTATTTAGATTAGAAACTTTTAAACTTTCTGAGCTAACACCAAATTTATTCAAATACAATGCAGTTCATTCTTAGACAATGCAGCTCAATTTTTTTTATCTCGCAACAGGAGCTAATATAGCTATCACATCAGATTTGTATTCCAATACAGTCCAGTTCATTCTCAAATAATGCAGCTCAATATTTTACCTCGGAGTTAACGCAAATTACATAAGCAGAACAGAGTTATTGTTTGTTCTAGAAAATTTATGGCTTAATGCGGCTTACGTTATAAATTGCTCACCATGTGAAAGTTTTGTCCACGTACAGCATATGTAGCGATATGGTATTAGAACACTACCATTATATTTTAAACAAATACGGCGTTTCGGACACCATCAGTATTTCTTTCTGGTGTCATGAACATCGTGAAATTTTAGCTAGCTGTGATGAAAATCTTTTAGAACGATACTTTGTTGTTTTACCATTGTAATTAACCGATACAGTGCAAGTTTCGTTCGTACACTTTCATACATCGTTACAAACGGTGTGGTTTATGATATATATACAATCAACTATGTTAAATAATTTGAAATTCCAGTTAACTATTTTCCCCTTTTTTTCAAATACTATTCAAACATAGGGTGTTGTGGACACCATAGTATATTAGACAATTGTGTCCGCGACACCATTGTTAATGCACCATAGTATGTCCTTCCGACTACAATTCACCACGGTATAGTCGCAATCACACGGGGACAAATCTTCCACATGGTGGCGTTTTATAACGTGAACGCCGCATAAATTCATATGGAGCAGTTAGGTCAAGACTAATTTTAGAATATGTCTTTTTTAAGAAAGGAAACTATACGTCCGGACTCATGTCTACATGCTAAGAAGGCACATCTCTAAAGAAAGCTTCAATATAATTGCTCGCATATCAGTAATACGCTGTCAGCTGATTCACAGCATGCTCTTCAGAAGTGAAGAGGCCGCACTCAAAAGTGAGGTAAGCGCTGGAGGAAAATTAAGAGAGCAGTCTTGTGGCCACCTTTCTTTGGTATAAAAGTGAAGCAGCGAAACCCTGGACCATATTGCTGCAGCCGTGGATATCAGAACCATTTGTGTATTACATCTACTGCTCACTATTTTTGAAATCTGGAATCCACATAGTAATATTTCATGTCGTCTGACAGTTTCGAATAGTGATCGCAATATAGCAGTTAGGTTATAAAAATATACATATTCGAGCAAATTTGGCACTGCGATGGAATTTAACAATACACAGTCTTACTTCTTCTTCTTCCGGGCGCTATTCCCGCTTCGATGCAGGGTCGGCCATTTGGGTCTTCTTCCAGTTTGAGCGGTTCTGGACGTCGTTCGGGTGGGCTTTGGCTATCTTCATGTCAGCGTGAAGCGTGTTGGATTCTCGCGCATCTTGTCGACAATTGGTGAAACGCCGTAACAATACACAGTCTTAAAATAAACGAAACCAATATCAATGTCTGAATAGTTGACTAATAAACTAACCGCATGTATCACACATTGTTGCAACTGCGTGCATTAACTGGCCGTATCTTGGAGCTAAAATGTAATACATTTAAAAATTTTGCTTACGTGTTTACAAGCAATGTTTATAGACCATGCTGTGCATTATAATATGTACAAAACATACACATATATATGTATTATATTAACCACATGCTTCAATCAAGAATCAAATACACCGCCATCCTGACAGATGTTGGTGAAAAATAGGATAATACTGCTAAATATTTAGCACAAACAATTTCTGTATGCTCTGTTTGCGTCAAGATTTATTTGAGTCTAAACCGAGAGTGCATTAGGGAAGAGTATGACACCTCCCTGCACTTACACGTTGGCTGAAAACGCCCGCATCATCAAACACGGGCTAACATGTGAGTGCAGGCAAGTGTCATACTCTTCCATAATGCACTCTTGGTCTAACTAATATGACTAATCTATTTATGTTCTACTCCTTTTAAAATTGTCAATATAAAACATATTATTTAGTATCATTGCTATGCTAATTTCCATGTTTCTAAGTTTTATGAAAATATTGAATGGGAGGGAGGAGGGGTGGGTTGTCATGTTAGAAGAAGTCTAACTAAAACCTATGGGCGTAGCATTATAATCTTAAAAAAGAACAGCTCGGTGTGTTCGGGTGGGGCAGCCCCAGACTTTTTCTTAGGCTAAGTGTGAGGGTCATATGCTGCCTTAGTTTAGACTAGGGTTCAGGCTTATATGCTTGGTATATCTCAGACGGCATATCCTGCATATTGCTTATGCCCATCAGCTTGACTTTAGTCTTAGAAATAATGAATGATTTCTTTTTGTCAATTAACTTTCGTTTACTAGCTCAAGCCGGCATTCCTTTTTACCAAAACCGCCGACCACACAAAATACAGGGTGATCTTTACACAGCTAGCACTGGTAGCTCACAGCTTAGACTAGGGCACAGGCTTAGGCTTAGCATAACTCGGACGGCATATCCTGCATATTGCTTATGCCCCTAAGCTTGATTTTGGCCTTAGAAATAATGGATTATTTCTTTTTGTAAATTCATTTTCTTTTATTGCTCAGGTCGGCATGACAAAACAACCGACCACGCAAAATTCAGGGCGACCTTCACACACTTAGCACTGGTAGTTCGTATGATTGGCTTTCTGCTCTTCACATATTGCCCAATTATAATTTGAAGGCACTATATACAGCGGCGTTGAAAGTATGATACAAAATAATGGAATCCTGCAGGTTGTTCGATGGGAACTTCAGGATAGCATTAGCCTGTCTTATCCAACAGCTGCGTAAATTCTTTGCTTTAAATGTATTCCGTTTCAAAACTAACACTTGGTCTGTTATTCAAAACTGTTTCCAAACGATGAAAAACTTACGTTGTCTTTTCAATGCGTGTCAGGATTCATAATAGAGTAGTGATAACATCCGGTCACCCAAGTCAATCCCATTTCTATTCTATTACTACAGCTATTTGTTTATTTTGTTCCATCTGCGACTTTGAAACAACTCGCGCTTCCCCTATGTGTATCATGGCACTCATCAGAGATGGAACTGGGTCACTGGGTCATATGGGTCACTATTTTGGCTGGGTCACTGGGTCGCTGGGTCAGTAGGGGAACTGGGTCATAGGGTCACTGGGGCACCACCTCTGTGTGTCACTGGGTCACTGGGTTGTCGTTCGTGACCCAGTTGCGCCTATGCTACGAATGTTGGGCACGTTAAGCTGTCAGATGCAATCCGCTTTCACTCATTTTAACAATTATAGCTGCATTGTTGAGTTTTATATATTTAAATATTATTATTAGCAAACAGAATCGTTCTAAAAATTCTGAATTTAACATTTTTATGACCGAGCTCCGCATATGTTTGGTGGCTGGTCGGGCATTGGGCTGTGAGTGGATCACCTCCTCGTGGTACAGCCTGGGCAGAGCTACGTCATTGCAAAGAATCCACAAGTATGTGGTAGAAAATTAGAGTATACGTGGTAGCACTTGTTTTTGGAAAAATGGAAAGTGTGTAATATAGAGATATTCATATTGAGCACTTTGTCCTCCGTAATTTCAGAGAGAACATGACAGATATGAGATATATAACTGGGTCACTGGGTCAAATGGATCACTATTTCGGCCGGATCACTGGGTCACTGGGTCAGTTGGGTCACTGGATCACTGGGTCACACCTTCCGTACGTCACTGAATTACCGGGTCATGAAACAGTGACCCAGTTCCATCTCTGGTACTGATCACCGATACCTATCACCTGTCGTGCCCTTTCGAGGCTAAAATTATGTATGCGCCATATTTTGGCCATACTATGCAGTCCGTCGCAAAACGTACTTTCAAAAGATCAGAAAAAAATTTTGCGAGACAACCGCCACGTTTAGCATGTTTGTTTGTCAAGCTAAGCAAAGGATCTTCAGATAAATAGGTAAACCGTAATGTACAATAGTATACTTATCCATAAAAAGACAGTGTCTGTTACTGCATTATCCAACTCCATGTCGGTTGCATCTGATTCGCTGCAGCTGGCGGAGTCATCGTCACTTCTGAATTTGTTGTCAGAATCCGTTTGGGATGTAAAATTTAGTTTCTGTTCCTTACGGCATTCGTGCCCCAACAGTGAGACATTGGAGACTTTTTTGCGTCACAGATCTCAACATGGATAAATATAGTGCAATTTTAAATTGTTATATGTTGAGGTTCTATCGACGGCGTAGACACACCTAGAGGGTAATGCGAGGGGTAGGGGTTGACGTAATTCTGTTTTACGGCATTTATATGTAATGTATATAAAAATTGTTATATGTTGAGGTTCTATCGACGGCGTAGACACACCTAGGGGGTAATGCGAGGAGAGGGGTTGACGTAATTCTGTTTTACGGCATTTATATGTAATGTATATAAAAATTGTTATACGTTGAGGCCCTATCGACGCCGTAGACACACCTAGAGGGTAATGCGAGGGGTAGGGGTTGACGTAATTCTGTTTTACGGCATTTATATGTAATGTATATAAAAATTGTTATATGTTGAGGCACTATCGACGTCGTAGACACACCCAGGGGGTAATGCGAGAGGGAGTGGTTGACGTAATTCTGTTTTACGGCATTTATATGCAATGTATATAAAAATTGTTATATGTTGAGACCCTATCGACGTCGTAGACACACCTAGGGGGTAATGCGAGGTGGCGGGGTTCCCGTAATTCTGTTTTACGGCATTTATATGTAATGTATATAAAAATTGTTATATATTGAGGCCCTATCGACGTCGTAGACACACCCAGGGGGTAATGCGAGAGGGAGTGGTTGACGTAATTCTGTTTTACGGCATTTATATGCAATGTATATAAAAATTGTTATATGTTGAGACCCTATCGACGTCGTAGACACACCTAGGGGGTAATGCGAGGTGGCGGGATTGACGTAATTCGGTTTTACGGCATTTATATGCAATGTATATAAAAATTGTTAAATGTTGAGGCCCTATCGACGTCGTAGACACACCTAGGGTGTAATGCGAGGGGGAAGGGTTGACGTAATTCCGCTTTACTGCATTTATATGTAATGTATATAAAACTTGTTAACTGTTGAGGCACTATTGACGTCGTAGACACACCCAGGGGGTAATGCGAGGCGGAGGGGTTGACGTAATTCGGTTTTACGGCATTTATATGCAATGTATATAAAAATTGTTAAATGTTGAGGCCCTATCGACGTCGTAGACACACCTAGGGTGTAATGCTAGGGGGAAGGGTTGACGTAATTCTGTTTTACGGCATTTATATGTAATGTATATAAAAATTGTTATATGTTGAGGCCCTATCGACGTCGTAGACACACCTAGGGGGTAATGCGAGGTGAAGGGGTTCACGTAATTCTGTTTTACCGCATTTATATGTAATGTATATAAAAATTGTTATACGTTGAGGCCCTATCGACGTCGTAGACACACCTAGGGGGTAATGCGAGGGGAGGGGTTGACGTAATTCTGTTTTACGGCATTTATATGTAATGTATATAAAAATTGTTATATGTTGAGGCACTATCGACGTCGTAGACACACCTATAGGGGAATGCGAGGTGGACGGGCATCATAATTCTGTTTACCGCATTTATATGTAATGTATATAAAAATTGTTATACGTTGAGGCCCCCTTGACGTAGACACACCTAAGGGTAATGCGAGGGGAGGGGTTGAGCATAATTCTGTTTTACGGCATTTATATGTAATGTATATAAAAATTGTTATATGTTGAGGCACTATCGACGTCGTAGACACACCTAGGGGGTAATGCGAGGGGGAAGGGTTGACGTAATTCTGTTTTACGGCATTTATATGTAATGTATATAAAAATTGTTATATGTTGAGGCCCTACCGACGTCGTAGACACACCTAGGGGCTAATGCGAGGTGGAGGGATTCACGTAATTCTGTCTTGCGGCATTTATATGTAATGTATATAAAAATTGTTATACGTTGAGGCCCTATCGACGTCGTAGACACACCTAGGGGGTAATGCGAGGTGGAGGGTTCACGTAATTCTGTTTTACGGCATTTATATGTAATGTATATAAAAATTGTTATACGTTGAGGCCCTATCGACGCCGTAAACACACCTAGAGGGTAATGCGAGGGGTAGGGGTTGACGTAATTCTGTTTTACGGCATTTATATGTAATGTATATAAAAATTGTAATATGTTGAGGCACTATTGACGTCGTAGACACACCCAGGGGGTAATGCGAGGGGGAGGGGTTGACGTAATTCGGTTTTACGGCATTTATATGCAATGTATATAAAAATTGTTATATGTTGAGGCCCTATCGACGTCGTAGACACACCTAGGGGTAATGCGAGGTGGAGGGATTCACGTAATTCTGTTTTACGGCATTTATATGTAATGTATATAAAAATTGTTATATATTGAGGCCCTATCGACGTCGTAGACACACCTAGGGTGTAATGCTAGGGGGAAGGGTTGACGTAATTCTGTTTTACGGCATTTATATGTAATGTATATAAAAATAGTTAAATGTTTAGGCCCTATCGACGTCGTAGACACACCTAGGGGGTAATGCGAGGTGAAGGGGTTCACGTAATTCTGTTTTACGGCATTTATATGTAATGTATATAAAAATTGTTATATGTTGTGGCCCTATCGACGTCGTAGACACACCTAGGGGGTAATGCGAGGGGGAGGGGTTGACGTAATTCTGTTTTACGGCATTTATATGTAATGTATATAAAAATTGTTAAATGTTGAGGCCCTATCGACGTCGTAGACACACCTAAGGGGTAATGCGAGGTGGAGCGGTTCACGTAATTCTGTTTTACCGCATTTATATGTAATGTATATAAAAATTGTTATACGTTGAGGCCCTATCGACGTCGTAGACACACCTAGAGGGTAATGCTAGGGGGAGGAGTTGACGTCGTCTCTTTTACGGCATTTATATGTAATGTATATAAAAATTGTTATATGTTGAGGCGCTATCGACGTCGTAGACACACCCCAGGGGGTAATGCGAGGGGTGGGGTTGAAGTTATTTTGTTTTACTGCATTTATATGTAATGTATATATAAATTGTTATATGTTGAGGCACTATCGAAGTAGTAGAAAAACCTATGGGGTAATGCGAGGGGGATGGGTTGACGTAATTCTGTTTTACGGCATTTATATGTAATGTATATAAAAATTGTTATATGTTGATGCCCTATCAAGGTAGTCAACTCCTAGAAAGGGTAATGCGAGGGGGAAGGGTTGACGTAATTCTGTATTACGGCATATATATTTAATGTAAATAAAAATTGTTATAAGTTGATGCCCTATCGACGTCGTAGACACACCTAGGGGGTAATGCGAGGTGGAGGGGTTCACGTAATTCTGTTTTACGGCATTTATATGTAATGTATATAAAAATTGTTATATGTTGAGGCCCTATCGACGTCGTAGACACACCTAGGGGGTAATGCGAGGGGGAGGGGTTGACGTAATTCTGTTTTACGGCATTTATATGTAATGTATATAAAAATTTTTATAAGTTGAGGCTCTATCGACGTCGTAGACACACCTAGGGGGTAATGCGAGGTGGAGGGGTTCACGTAATTCTATTTTACGGCATTTATATGTAATGTATATAAAAATTGTTATACGTTGAGGCCCTATTGACGTCGTAGACACACCTAGAGGTAAATGCGAGGGGGAGGGGTTGACGTAATTCTGTTTTACGGCATTTATATGTAATGTATATAAAAATTGTTATATGTTGAGGCACTATCGACGTCGTAGACACACCCAGGGGGTAATGCGAGGGGGAGGGGTTGACGTAATTCTGTTTTACGGCATTTATATGTAATGTATATAAAAATTGTTATATGTTGAGGCCCTATCGACGTTGTAGACACACCTAGGGGGTAATGCGAGGGGGAAGGGTTGACGTAATTCTGTTTTACGGCATTTCTATGTAATGTATATAAAAATTGTTATATGTTGATGCCCTATCGACGTCGTAGACACACCTAAAGGGTAATGCGAGGTGGAGGGGTTAGAGTAAATATGTTTTACGGAATTTATATGTAATGTATATAAAAATTTTTATACGTTGAGGCTCTAGGGGGGGGGGGGGGCGGTATATGTATGTATTAAAAATAGTAAAAGACACACCAAGGGGGTAATGAGAGGTGGAGGGGTTCACGTAATTCTGTTTTACGGCATTTATATGTAATGTATATAAAAATTGTTATATGTTGAGGCCCCATTGACGTCGTAGACACACCTAGAGGTAAATGCGAGGGGGAGTGGTTGACGTAATTCTGTTTTACGGCATTTATATGTAATGTATATAAAAATTGTTATATGTTGAGGCCCTATCGACGTTGTAGACACACCTAGGGGGTAATGCGAGGTGGAGGGGTTCACGTAATTCTGTTTTACGGCATTTATATGTAATGTATATAAAAATTGTTAGATGTTGAGGCCCTATCGACGTCGTAGACACACCTAGGGGGTAATGCGAGGGGGAAGGGTTGACGTAATTCAGTTTTACGGCATTTATATGTAATGTATATAAAAATTGTTATACGTTGAGGCCCTATCGATATCGTAGACACACCTAGGGGGTAATGTGAGGGGGAGGGGTTGACGTAATTCTGTTTTACTGCATTTATATGTAATGTATATAAAAATTGTTATATGTTGAGGCCCTATCGACGTCGTAGACACTCCTAGGGGTAATGCGAGGGGGAGAGGTTGACGTAATTCTGTTTTACGGCATTTATATGTAATGTATATAAAAATTGTTATATGTTGAGGCCCTATCGACGTGGGGGGGGGGGGGGGGGGGTGTGTAGACACACCTAGGGGTAATGCGAGGGGGAAGGGTTGACGTAATTCTGTTTTACGGCATTTATATGTAATGTATATAAAAATTGTTATATGTTGAGGCCCTATCGACGTCGTAGACACACCTAGGGGGTAATGCGAGGTGGAGGGGTTCACGTAATTCTGTTTTACGGCATTTATATGTAATGTATATAAAAATTTTTATACGTTGAGGCTCTATCGACGTCGTAGACACACCTAGGGGGTAATGCGAGGTGGAGGGGTTCACGTAATTCTATTTTACGGCATTTATATGTAATGTATATAAAAATTGTTATACGTTGAGGCCCTATTGACGTCGTAGACACACCTAGAGGTAAATGCGAGGGGGAGGGGTTGACGTAATGCTGTTTTACGGCATTTATATGTAATGTATATAAAAATTGTTATATGTTGAGGCCCTATCCCCGGGGGGGGGGGGGGGGGCGGCTAAGAAGAAAAAAAGCGAGGAGGCCACGACGTTGTAGACACACCTAGGGGGTAATGCGAGGTGGAGGGGTTCACGTAATTCTGTTTTACGGCATTTATATGTAATGTATATAAAATTGTTAGATGTTGAGGCCCTATCGATATCGTAGACACACCTAGGGGGTAATGTGAGGGGGAGGGGTTGACGTAATTCTGTTTTACGGCATTTATATGTAATGTATATAAAAATTTTTATAATTTGAGGCCCTATCGACGTCGTAGACACACCTACGGATAATGCGAGGGCGAGAGGTTGACGTAATTCTGTTTTACGGCATTTATATGTAATTATATATAAAAATTGTTATATGTGGTGGACCAATCGACGTCGTAGACACACCTTGGGGCGTGCGAGGGGTGATGCGAGGGGAGAGGTTGAGGGGTTCGCGTAATTCTGTTTTACGGCATTTATATGTAATGATATATAAAAATTGTTATATGTTGAGGCTCTATCGACGTCGTAGACACACCTAGGGGGTAATGCGAGGTGGGGGGTTCACGTATTCATTTTCGGCATTAATGTAATGAAATTGTATCGTTGAGGCCCATCATAGCCTAGAGGAAAGCGAGGGGGAGAGGTTGACGTAATTCTGTTTTACGGCATTTATATGTAATTATATATAAAAATTGTTATATGTTGAGGCCCTATCGACGTCGTAGACACACCTAGGGGTAATGCGAGGGGGAGAGGTTGACGTAATTCTGTTTTACGGCATTTATATGTAATGTATATAAAAATTGTTATATGTTGAGGCCCTATCGACGTTGTAGACACACCTAGGGGGTAATGCGAGGGGGAGGGGTTGACGTAATTATGTTTTACGGCATTTATATGTAATGTATATAAAAATTGTTATATATTGAGGCCCTATCGACGTCGTAGACACACCTAGGGGGTAATGCGAAGGGGAGGGATTGACGTAATTCTGCTTTACGACATTTATATGTAATGTATATAAAAATTGTTATATGTTGAGGCTCTATCGACGTGGTAGACACACCTAGGGGGTAATGCGAGGTGGAGGGGTTCACGTAATTCTGTTTTACGGCATTTATATGTAATGTATATAAAAATTGTTATACGTTGAGGCTCTATCGACGTCGTAGACACACCTAGGGGGTAATGCAAGGGGGAAGGGTTGACGTAATTCTGTTTTACGGCATTTATATGTAATGTATATATATAAATATTGTTATATGTTGAGGCCCTATCGACGTCGTAGACACACCTAGGAGGTAATGCGAGGGGGAAGGGTTGACGTAATTCCGCTTTACTGTCTTTATATGTAATGTATATAAAAATTTGTTCACTTAAATCCAGCAGGCGATTGGTCAATTTTGAAAATGCCACTTTAATTTTAGCTCCATTTGATTCAGCTTAACGAGGATCTCCACTTATTCGGCCACTTATCGAATTTTATATTTCGATTTTTTTTGTGTTCCCGATGGTTCCTGACTACCAAAAATTTACGAAAAAAATTGTCGATAAGTGCACTTTATATATCATTCGGAGCAGGAGCATTGACTAGCTGAGTCGAATGGTTGCAAAATCAACTTAAAGGGTCAACAGGTTACGACTTAGGCTTAGCCTAAGCCTGGGCCTAAGTATTTGTCTAAGTCGTTTAACAAGTGAGCGGAATAAACTGATTTTACCACCATTCGACTCACACGGTCAAACGATAAAATAATACATCTATTGAAATTTTTTTTGCAAAAATTTTGGGTGCCAATAAGGGGGAATTGGCATTGGGAACTGAAAAAATGGGGAAAATTTTTTGCCATAAGGAATGGCCGAAATGGATATTTTCTTAACCTGCCGTCGACCTGGTCCTATGGCACTAAATTTAACTGTGTATCTTCAAAATTGACCAATTTCGGGCTGGATGGTGGTGGCTAACCGAAAAGTCCCCTTTAATTATCTATTTATCCATCGAAAATATATATAATTTTCACTCCAAATTTTATGCGGCAACGTATGAGACTAGTGGAGGTGTATAACGTCATGAATTTAAGAAAGAAATTCCTACATTTTATTACCGGCACAGCAAAAGTTCAATGCCTCACCGTTTTTCCCACGTTCATCGTACAACTCATTACAAACTGCAATGAGCGTGACTTATTTATACTTAAGTTATGCGCAGGGAATGGGTTAAAATACTGGCGTTGTAATTTTCTATTTAAACCGTCGATTAAACTAATTGCAGTTATGATGTTTGCTAAGCTAATTTTTGCCGCGAAGCGAACCGACAGCTATAATTGCAGAGGTTCGGCCATATCGGCTCTCTGCCGCGGTACATGATACCTGTGCTTTCAATATAAACCTACTGAGTTGTCCCTTACTAATCAAGTTTTAACCGCAGCTGCCCAACAGCTATAAAGGCTTAATTCAATCTGTTCACAGTCGTGCTCGAGGTGCCAGTCATATCTAGATGATAGGCCTACTTCTGCTACAGTAATCCAAATAAGCTGCAATAACCTGATATTTATCACGAGCCCGTCATTATAGCTGTACATAGTACCGAAAGATGATCAATTATTGTCCCGTCGAGATGATGATGATGATCACATTATTGGCTTTGACTGCCGAGATTTTCGAAAACCACCTTAGATATGTTCGTCGTTCTCTCTTTTACGACATCACGGCAATAATACATCCAGCAACGACATACAACTACAACAACACCGCTGACAACGTATTAGAAATTACAGCACCCACGGGGTGTCGCAAGCTCTTCAAGAGTATATGGGCCCGTCAAAAATGTTGTAGGGGAACAGTCGTTTTGGTTCGTTTTTTACAAACCCGATCAGTTATTTTTTCACGTTTGTAAGTTAAAAGCGGGAGGAGTGGCCGTCATCTTTCCTTGCCCAGATGCGTTGCAACGTCTTTCACTGCGCCTGCACCTGAAGCCAATATAAAGAACCGGCAAAAGTTGTACACATTATTGTGGGTATGTATCTAGGTAATCAGGTAGGTAAGTAGGTAGGTTGGTAGGTAGGTAGGAAGGTAGGTAGGTAGGTAGTCAGGTAGGTAAGTTAGTTGGTAGGTAGGTAGGAAGGTAGGTAGGTAGGTAAGAAGGTGGGTAAGTAAATAGATAGGTAGGTATGTAACCTGCTTAGGGGTGTAAAAAGAATGCGTGAGGCATTAAAATCGGATGGAGCGGAGTGTCCATTGTCGTAGGTTGTTGTCTGATGTGAAACGTTATCAATATACCCATCAATTTATTTTTTAATTCCTAATTAACTAAGTTGGGAACGAGATTAGACAGCTCTCTGCTATGCAATCAATCAATCTATCCAAGCATAAGTTAGATCATCTCGGATTTTGGAAGTTCCAAAAAACTTTTTTTAATAAATCAAAAGTATTATCAAATAAAATTTGACAATACTGTCATGTTCACCTCGACAATCATGAAGGTTATGATGAATGTCTGAGTGGCGAAATCAGCCAATGATATAATATAAATCTGTATATACAAATCAGTCTTATAAATATTGTAGTAGTTTCTACTTTTGTTGAGAGAATATGTTTGTGTAAAAAGTGGAACAGCAATCGGCATTAGCCCTGTGTTCATACACATTGCGTCCTGTGCCATCCGATGTGATTCGCTGAGACATGATCCAATGTCACATGCGCAATTTTATCACATCCGAATCGCGGATGAAGCAGTATAAAAATACAGGCGGTACATAGGCAGTATCATCACATAAGATCCGATCCGATTCAATGTAAACACGAGCTTAAAATAATCGCTTGTGAGGTTCAATGTTCTTTTCGGAGCAAGTTTTGCGCAGTCATTTTTTTGAAACTTAACAGCGCAACTAGCATGATTATATATATAGAAAATTTTTATTCTATATAATAAATATTATAAAAATACATTGCCAGAACGTAGTGAAACGTAGTGGAGATGTGTGTTGCAGAGGTGAAATCTTTTAAATTCCGTCTGTGTGTGTGTGATCATCCATAACTCGGCAACGACTTAACAGATTTTCATGATCTTGTGCTTATTCACACCGGCGTAATCGATTTATCGTGTACATCTCGGAGCGTTTTTTGATTTGAGGCCTGGTTCACGGGAGAGGTCAAAATGTGGATTTTTTTACCCCATTTTATCCCATTTTAGTACCCTTCACGGAAGCAAAGTTATTTTATCTTAACTTTCGAATATTTTCTCTGGTTTGTTTGTTTTATTTCATAGTAAAGTGATAAATGCCGATGCCTCTTTTTTGTTTTTCGATTAAGGCTCCTGTTCTGTATTTATGGGGTTTGAGGTACGGAAGTATGGCGCTCCAATGGTTCCTCGACCCAAAATTTGAAAATTTGTTCTGACGTCTTGGGTGGCTGATAAGTTTTGCCTACGGGTTTTCGGGCATGGCAAACTCATTGTCGGTGTTGGATTTCATCTTGGACCCGTGGTTTCATAGTTACGAGGGTATGAGGCGCCATTTACGGGTACGGGTCGGACGTCAAAACGAGGGTTTTTACCCCATTTCAGTACATTTCATGGAAGCAAGGTTTAACGTTAGAATTTTTTTTCCGGATGGTTTTATTTTATAGTAAAATGATAAATGCAGATGCCTCTTTTTTGATGAAGGCTCCGATTCTGGAGTTATAGAGCTTGAGGTATGACACCCTCGTGATTCCTCGACCCAAAATTTGAAAATCTGTTCTAATGTCCTGGACGGCTGATAAGTTTCACTTAGGGGTTTTGGGCATAGGAAACTCATTTTCGGTGTTATTTTTCCTTGCTTTGCGACCCATGATTCCATGGGTACGGGGTATGACGTTCCATGGTTCGGGGTCAGAGGTCGAAATGAAGGTTTTTACACCATTTTAGCACCTTTTCACGGGCGCAAAGATATTTTTAGTTTAACTTCCGAATTTCTCCCCCGGTTGGTTTTATTTTATAGTAAAATGATGAATGCGATTCCCCTTTTTTGATTAAGGCTCCTGTTCTGGAGTTATGGAGTCTGAAGGATGGCACCCTCGTGGTTCTTCGACCCAAAATTCAAAGATTTGGTCTCATGTCCTGAGTGGCTGATATGTTGCACTTGTGAGATTTCGGGCATGGAAAACTCATTGCCGGTGTTGGTTTTGCTCTGCCACCCATGGTTTCATGGCTATCACGGGTTATGTAGCCCTGTGGCTTCTCGACCCCAAATTGCTAATTTTATTGTGACGTTTTGGGAGGGTGATAGTTTGCACTTGGGTATGTTTTCAGACATGAGAAACATAATGCCGGTGTTAGTTTTGTTCTAACTTGTGCGGTATTGTGTGACATCCACATATAGCATATCGATGGATGTATGGTATAGAGAGCTGATTGGCTGTGCACGCAAAAAGGCGTTGGTGTACCTATGCTTCACTACGTTCAGCAATCTCGTTATAGTTGCTAGTAATATACAGCGTTGATATTATAAAATTATTAATACCACTGCCAGAATTCATCCCTCTGATCATATACAGTTTTCTTCCGGGTATATTTCTTTGTTAACATTAAAAAATTAGAATATGGCATATTCTATGAGGCGAGCCTTGTAATAGGAAAGATGAGCTCTAGTTTGACTATTATTTACAGTGCAAACGTTTTGTGAGTATTTAGCGACTGTATGATTAATTGAATTCAGAGTCTAGTAAGTGAAACGAGCCCGTAGCAAAGCATTCTCACTGGCTAGATTGTTAAATTTCGACTTTGTCCGTTTCTAGGATTTTTGAGGTGCCGCGCATAACTAAACTTTAAGCTGAGCGGATTGACTCCAGCGACAACTCATTCTAAAGCTTATAGTCTCTATTTGTGCTCTTTAGTTGGACACAAAAACGAATTCCAACTCTTTTCGTTCGTAAAAGTAATGCGAATACGGAAGTGTCCTTTCAGAAAATGGTTTGACAAACCATCTTAGTGATTGTACTCGACAGGTGGTGCAGGTAGATGGACCTAATTAAGCACATTTTGTAGATTGAAAAAGATCTTTACGGCTTTCCAACCATGACCCTTTTAAGTGGCAGAATTTGTGTAAAAAGGGGTTTTTAATGGGCTCATGAGACCCGCGAAAATACGAAAACGACATTATCTCTGGACGTGGTCGAGTCATATAGGTGTTATTGGTCTCATTTTGTAGAACAATTCAGTCTATATACACTGTGTTATGCTATTGCGTTACTGATGCTGTATGATCGGACAATGTGTTTTTGAATGTTCTCGTTAGACCCGAAATGCACGAAAATCGCAGTATATGCAGAACCACTTGAATAATATGAGTGTTTTTGGTTTCTTTTTGTGCCTTAATATATCCTCTACATAAGTGCACGCGATGTGCTGGTATTAGCGATTGTCATTATTTACATTGCAGGTTTGGTCAAAATGTGTTTTGGATGGGTCCATGACATCAAAAATATACGAAAACGGTAATATCTTCGCGACCGGTCGATTTATATAAGTGTTATTGGTCTCATTTTATAGAGAGATTCATCATATACATAGCTGCAAATATTGTACAGCTATTGTCTTACCCTGCAGAGTTGTGCGTTTGCGAACACAGAATTTTGCTAAGCAAGAAACCCGGTGGGAATTTTGAGCTTAGGGATGGGGGTAAAACATTTTTTAGGTTCATAATTTATATCAGGAGCACAAACGGAACCCGAACACTCGAAGGTAAAGAGGGCTTGTCCTCTCCCCTCTCCTCGCTTCCTGGGTTCGCCATCGCAGTTAGTTTAAAAGTGAGTTTTTAATGGTCCCATAAGACATAAAATACAAGTAAACAACTATTTCCGCAACAACCATATCTATATGCGCGTTATTGATGTATTTTGAAGAGCAATTTATCATCTGTGCAGTTGAACATTATGACTCAATGAATACACAGTAAGCGGGTGTATATATCTCCTTAAATGTTCAACAAACATGGCTGATATTCGGCTCGATTTGTTGCTTGTAACGCTCAAGATTCACAACACTGGCGTTGAGGCAAGCTATTTTGTTAATTCAGATACATTATAGATCTTATTCATTTTGATATCGTTTTGAGAGCCGTGTCATAGGAATAGTGACTGGGACATGTATAGGCATAGCTGCAATGTAGCAGAAATTATAAAAATTTTAACGCCAAAATCAGATTTAATTGGCTCAATTTATTTCCAAATATGGCTAAATACCTAGGTGTTAAGGAATTTGGCTAGGATCATAACCCAACATAAACATCTGTTACAACGAACGATAACAGCTGTAAAATATAACATAGAACAGTTATAGCGAGTACGAAACTTAGGCAATGGTGTATTGTGGTGTTGCAATGGTGTTATGTTCGTTATACACAAAATTAAGCATAATGTGAAATAACACAAAGGACTATGTTGAATAGTTACTAAAAATATTAATTCAGCCTGGTTGTGAAATTCTCCATTTACGACCGATTAGAAGTTTTTGTATTATGATTTTTGTGATTACAGCCGATTACAGGTTCGACAACAACAAATTGCGTTCGAATGTGTTGTAATAACTAAATTCGACGAATACTGCACGATTGCACACGTATTGTTGTGCGCTAAGACAAAGGAGGAGAGGTTTTACCCTCTTTCTGCCCTCCCATTATTCATTTCCTTATGTGAATTTTCTACCTTATTATACACATGTATTGCAATGTTCTGCGAATGCAAGTAAGCATGCTGTGCGGACGACGCTTAATGAATTCTCATTCTCGAGTCGTATTAACGCGTTTCAGAAGCAGAACTCTGGAATAAATGTAAAGTCTCGTATGTACCATAGGAACTGAATAAATTTGTATTGGATTGCAAGTATTCGACCAATTATAGCTCCGAGATAGCTTTATGGTTTGTAAACGTGACTTCTGTCACCCGTGCGTTGGTCCAATACCACGCTGCCATTAATAATAGTTTATCGATCCTCGAATTGCAACTTGATTCAGGACGTACAGGGTAAATCTAAATTTACTAAGCCACATCTTTAAGACGTTGTCAGGTTATTTCACACTGACTCTGTGTATAGAAATTGATATCGATATCGAATCACCTCAGAGCACGTCAGTGTTATGTGTAATAGTATGTGAAATTTTGCAATATCCTGTTTCTTCCATTCATGGATTCGTGACTTTTTCATGAGCCACTCCGTCATTATCAGAAGAATATATATACATAATTGCCGACGAATGTTGATCATTTGACACAGTTCTATGCTACTCAAACACTATACATACAGTAACCCAGCCGTTGATCTATTATTGGTAAGTAATTAAGTTATCTACATATAGATATTTCCTCCGCGTTTCATTATTTCGTGTTCGGTTAGTTTATTAGCAGACGTTTTATCTGTTTCCGTTTGCGGATGCTAATGCTGGTGAGAACGATCCATAATGTTTGGCGTGGGCTCTTGGCTAGGCTCGTTTCGAATTTTGGCCCATCTCACCTTTAGTGACCGGACGTTATAACGTTAGAAAAATGAACAGCTTAGAGAGGGGGTGGTTTAGGGGCTGCATAGGCTAAGTATATGGCTCATATAGGGACCTTAGCTTAGGCTAAGACGAAAGATTATGCTTAGTATATTGAGAACGGCATAGCATGCACTTTATTTCCGCCCCTAAAGGTCACATTGGCCCGAATTTTTATAAGATCAGCTCGGCTAGTAGCCCCATTTTGATGAAAGGCTTAATTCGGTTCGTTTTGATCAACAAAAAGTTGAAGTCATTTTGCTTCGCCAAAAATATATTTCAGCTTGTTTAGACATGTTTTGTTTATCAGTTTTGGCTCACGGATGCATATCGGTGAAAACAATCTTCAATTACTAACCTTGGTTCGGGCCGGCTCCTTTTGAATTAATATAGATCCAGCGCGGATTGTTACCAACATTCGATTAAAGGCTCAGCTCGAGGATCGTTTGGATCAAATTAAAAATTCAACTTCGCTCGGTTCTAGAAAAAATAGTCCCCGTGTCGGAAAAGTTAGTTCAGTTGGCCCATGTCAACTTTAGGGAGTGCGACAAAGGGTAGCATCTTTTGTAATGTGATAAGAAGTAGACTGTCATCTGTGTATCCAATTCGCGTCATATATTATAATATTATATAATTATTGAGAAAAATTGTTTCTCGAAAACTTTAGGTACTTAGGGGTATTGACAAAATTTTTTCCATAGATATGGCCGAAACGTTGCTATTTTCTGAAGCGACTAGGCTTTTTTGAAACCTCAGTATCAAAAGAAATATTAGATGATTAATTTTGCTTTGCTCCTAAATTAAAAGCTTCGGAGATCAGTCGAATGGCACCAAAATTTTTACTGTATCTTCAAAATTGACCAAGTCCGGGCTGGTGGGGTTCTAAGAAAGATCCAAATTTTCAAAAAGCATGTAGTACGTCATTAATGTTGGGCATGTTTTGAAGTCCCAAAGCACCAAAGCTCACGGGCCGGCAGACTGACTACTAAAAAGTTTTTGTTACTACGATGCGAATTATTTAATATTCCTAAGAGCTACTTCAATTCATGTGCAAATGTAATTTTGGACAGCACATATATTCTCTGCAATGGCTAAGTTGTCGAATCATGCACCTATAGACAAGCTGTCCTGAATGTAGTGTTGGGTCAACGAGCGGCTAATACCGTCTATTATTGAACATGTAGTTTAATTAGTTTAAAAACATTTCATAAACTGAAATATTAAATATTATAATAGAATATATATCTATTATAATATATTATACTAGAATATATATTATTAAATTATATATAATATAATAGATAATTTGAGCAGGATTATAGACTCCTTTTCTTAGCCGCACCATAGTATGTTTAAGCAGAAACCACCACAGCAATTTTTGCGTAATGCGCATAGGCGCAAATCCTGGTAGACCAGGTGGAACCGGGAACACCAATTTTTTCGACACGCCACCTCAAAAAAATTAACTTCTATTCTACTTGAACATCAAAATACATAGGTATTGGGACCCCAAAGAAGTTTTACCTTCCTCTCAATGTTTAGGGCAAATTGGCGCCAATGTGCATTCGTGAAAATTTTGAAAATGAGCTGCATTCGACATTAATATTTGTGCATATTTTAAGCAAGTTCAATATTGTCCAGAAATTTTTAACCCAACTTTAATTCTGCTGAATGTGATATTTTAAGCAAGTTCAATATTGTCCTGAAATTTTTAACCCAACTTTAATTGTGCTGAATGTGATATTTTAAACAAGTTCAATATTGTCCAGAAATTTTTAACCCAACTTTAATTCTGCTGAATGTGATATTTTAAACAAGTTCAATATTGTCCTGAAATTTTTAACCCAACTTTAACTGTGCTGAATGTGATATTTTAAGCAAGTTCAATATTGTCCAGAAATTTTTAACCCAACTTTAATTCTGCTGAATGTGATATTTTAAACAAGTTCAATATTGTCCTGAAATTTTTAACCCAACTTTAACTGTGCTGAATGTGATATTTTAAGCAAGTTCAATATTGTCCAGAAATTTTTAACCCAACTTTAGTTGTGCTGAATGTGATATATCCGAGACAAATATAATTTGTCTGTATTGTTGTAATAATCTACACTGTTCGTTTACATGTGAAATATGGGTGATATTTGAGAATACTGAGTCGGGCCGCCTCTCTATATTGAATGCAGTTGCGCCACATGGTCTTTAGATGGATAAAAATTAATTAGGAACAGTCGCTAACCTTAGTATATAATCAAATTTGGCCCTGTGCTGCAGGTTTTGTGGCATTTTTTGTTCATAGCAAGTTGACTATTTAATGATTTTCCTCTTATTCTATTTTCAGATCATTAAGCTTGACTATAATTAATTATTATATACATTTGTACAATGTCAGATTCGGAAGATTTTGACTCAAGTTATCGACCAGATTCAGTCGATACTTCAGATGATGATGAGATTTCGTCTGATCATAATGAACATATGCATTATATCAATAATAATAATAATAATGATAATAATAATAATGACGATGATAATAATTATATATCGGTATCTTTTAAAGAACAGTATTCAAGAGCTGTTAAAGTTGAATCAATGAATAATCACAGTCCAGAGATGACGGATTCAGCTTTTCAAGGGAATTCGTCTAAGCTAGCCGTCACGTCGTATACGAGTACTACTACTAGCGTTGGACATGTGGTGTCATCGACTTCTTCAACTCGAACCAGTTTTAGTATTGACTCATTATTGGGCAAAAAGCTATCCAGTAAACCTGGAAGCGCTTCCACTCGAGTGCCAAAAGTGGAGACTCACAATTATGGTTGTGATAATCGCCCGTCTAACAAAGAACGACTAATGTCTCCCACGCCCAAGGTTAAACATGAACCTTGTGCACGTGATCACCATGGTACCAGACCCAGCAGTAGTACGAATCGTCACCTACAGTCAGATTACGGCAGCAGTCCTGTTCCAAAAACCGAGCTTCCATCCGATATCTACCCGGGTGCGAAACTATTTCCTCATACTGATCAGCTTATTAAAGCATTTGAGCTATTCCAAAGCAATGGACAATGTTTTACGCCGCTAATTAATGCAGTCGGTGACCCAGGTAGACCGATTTCACCTTCAACTCGTATGCCCTTTGCACCGAGCCCGCAGAGTTTTCCGCTGGGTCTACCATTTCCGTTGCCGGGTTTATTTTTAGTTCCACGTGCAAATGGAACAACATCAAAGCAATTTGGGAGTAGTTCAGCACAGTTGTTAGGTAACCAAGTATGTAATAATTTGGGTAAAATCAACAATGGAAGAATGATAGCGCGCAGTGATGCTCAAGTTGTTATGAATCCAATTGCGTTCGGGCAACCGATATTTTCTGACGTAAATAGGGCACCACCGAAATTGAATTCAACAGCAAACGTCGGCGCCCTAGATGTAGAACCATCGCCACCAATATCTAACCTTGGACAATTATTGGGACGAAACTCATCGCCACCGGCTTTGTCGTCAAAGTCGTGCTACCCGAAGATCGGTAACTTTAATAGTTTAACAGATGCTGCAGCCCGAAATACAGTTGCAGCGGCGGCTGCAGCGGCTGCCGCTGCGATGATTTCTAATGCTGTAACCATTCCACAACATTGCAATCAAGCATCGAATTCGTCCTCGTCGCACCAGCACAAATCATCACAGCAGCAGCAGCGGCAGCCGCATGTGCAGCCGCTTGATCATCGCCAAACCACAATGACGACGAGGCTAGCAGCGTTTCCGTTTGGATCGCTGCCAACATCGTCATCGCTGCTGTTGAACGGACCGGCTACCGGTATGATCGATCGACAGCATCCCACCAATAGTGTTGGTAGACCCGGCAGTGGGCTTATGAAATGGTCGCCTATTTTTCCAAGTCCCCATCGGCAGCCCTCGCTACCGACAACCTCTCAGATATCAGCGATTTTCGGAGCCCATCCAGCGCAAATTTTGCAGCCTTGCGTGGAACAATCACCACCGCGAGGACCGGCGACAGCATCCACCTATCATAGATCCAGTTGTCATAGTACGAGAAGTCATCAAGGTAAAATTTTGTGATTCTATAAATTAGGTTGCTTTGGCGGACCCGCGGACCAACAATGCTGAACGGGTGTTCTCTTCAGCTGAACTAGCCCGAAATAGGGCAAATTTTAAAGTTACAGCGACCATTTACCACCATTCCACTCAGCTCGATCAGTTGGTTCAAAAATATCTATTTCGACCACATTTGTCGGAAAAATTGTTTTTGATTTTTAGGTACCAATGGTTTCTCCTTTGTATATAATACTCAAATTTTTCGAAAATAATTTTGAAAACAAGTTTACATAGATTCGAACCGCTTTGATGAGCTGAGCCGAATGGTGTGAAAATCATGCATAGCATTGGCGCAAAGCCGTACTTAACATTTGGGGCAAAACAGTATTTTTATGGGGAGATAGCTATTTTGACACACAAGTATAATAAATCTCAAATTGTTTCCGAAAATATTGGGGATGTGGATAACCCCACAGGGAGTTTCACCTATGGTGCATGGGCTAACAACATTGGCTTAAGCGAAGCCTTGGACTTTCGCTATTTTTGTTTGGGAACAGCAAAAGTGTTTGTGAACGATATTTCCCCTTTTTTGATTTGGAAAGTTAATGTTCGTAGACAATAGCTGATAAACTATATTAAAACCGTTTATGACATCATGGTTATATAGTTAAATTAAATTTGTTCCTGAACAGAGACGAATTCTAATTCAGCGGTGATACACGTAATTAAATTGATATTAACTGGTTATTAATCTTTAGTTTTTATCCAGCCGTGACCCGTATCAAATTTTGTATGTGTTTCATAATATTGGATGTTGATTGTACATCAGACATTGCATATTCCAAAACAGGATTGTCGCGATCTTAAGCTTAGTCGTGCATCAGCATTTCAAGAGGACTTACAATTTGTAATAACACCGGTCACGGTATATATCCGCTTAGTCATACGACCACAAACCTAGCCAGACCAACCTGACAAGAATGGATGGATTTGGCTATCTCTTTAACAAAATTTGAACCTACATAGACCAAATAAGTAAATGGCTATAAAATGATATTTGCGCTATTTGATAACGACTGTTTAACTTGTCTTCAGAATCTTTTATTTCTTTAACAAAATTTGAACCTACATAGACCAAATAAGTAAATGGCTATAAAATGATATTTGCGCTATTTGATAACGACTGTTTAACTTGTCTTCAAAATCTTTTATTCTTTAACAAAATTTGAACCTACATAGACCAAATAAAAACTGTAAAAAAAGGGGGGGGGGGTAAATGGCTATAAAATGATATTTGCGCTATTTGATAACGACTGTTTAACTTGTCTTCAAAATCTTTTATTCTTTAACAAAATTTGAACCTACATAGACCAAATAAGTAAATGGCTATAAAACGACATTTGCGCCGTTTGATAACGACTGTTTAACTTGTCTTCAGAATCTTTTATTTCTTTAACAAAATTTGAACCTACATAGACCAAATAAGTAAATGGCTATAAAATGATATTTGCGCTATTTGATAACGACTGTTTAACTTGTCTTCAAAATCTTTTATTCTTTAACAAAATTTGAACCTACATAGACCAAATAAGTAAATGGCTATAAAACGACATTTGCGCTATTTGATAACGACTGTTTAACTTGTCTTCAAAATCTTTTATTTCTTTAACAAGATTTGAACCTACATAGACCAAATAAGTAAATGGCTATAAAATGATATTTGCGCTATTTGATAACGACTGTTTAACTTGTCTTCAAAATCTTTTATTTCTTTAACAAGATTTGAACCTACATAGACCAAATAAGTAAATGGCTATAAAATGATATTTGCGCTATTTGATAACGACTGTTTAACTTGTCTTCAGAATCTTTTATTTCTTTAACAAAATTTGAACCTACATAGACCAAATAAGTAAATGGCTATAAAACGACATTTGCGCCGTTTGATAACGACTGTTTAACTTGTCTTCAGAATCTTTTATTTCTTTAACAAAATTTGAACCTACATAGACCAAATAAGTAAATGGCTATAAAATGATATTTGCGCTATTTGATAACGACTGTTTAACTTGTCTTCAAAATCTTTTATTCTTTAACAAAATTTGAACCTACATAGACCAAATAAGTAAATGGCTATAAAATGATATTTGCGCTATTTGATAACGACTGTTTAACTTGTCTTCAAAATCTTTTATTCTTTAACAAAATTTGAACCTACATAGACCAAATAAGTAAATGGCTATAAAACGACATTTGCGCCGTTTGATAACGACTGTTTAACTTGTCTTCAGAATCTTTTATTTCAAAATTTGAACCTACATAGACCAAATAAGTAAATGGCTATAAAATGATATTTGCGCTATTTGATAACGACTGTTTATCTTGTCTTCAGAATCTTTTATTTCTTTAACAAAATTTGAACCTACATAGACCAAATAAGTAAATGGCTATAAAATGATATTTGCGCTATTTGATAACGACTGTTTAACTTGTCTTCAAAATCTTTTATTTCTTTAACAAAATTTGAACCTACATAGACCAAATAAGTAAATGGCTATAAAACGACATTTGCGCTGTTTGATAACGACTGTTTAACTTGTCTTCAAAATCTTTTATTTCTTTAACAAAATTTGAACCTACATAGACCAAATAAGTAAATGGCTATAAAACGACATTTGCGCTGTTTGATAACGACTGTTTAACTTGTCTTAACAAAATTTGAACCTACATAGACCAAATAAGTAAATGGCTATAAAACGACATTTGCGCTGTTTGATAACGACTGTTTAACTTGTCTTCAAAATCTTTTATTTCTTTAACAAAATTTGAACCTACATAGACCAAATAAGTAAATGGCTATAAAACGACATTTGCGCTGTTTGATAACGACTGTTTAACTTGTCTTCAAAATCTTTTATTTCTTTAACAAAATTTGAACCTACATAGACCAAATAAGTAAATGGCTATAAAACGACATTTGCGCTGTTTGATAACGACTGTTTAACTTGTCTTCAAAATCTTTTATTTCTTTAACAAAATTTGAACCTACATAGACCAAATAAGTAAATGGCTATAAAACGACATTTGCGCTGTTTGATAACGACTGTTTAACTTGTCTTCAAAATCTTTTATTTCTTTAACAAAATTTGAACCTACATAGACCAAATAAGTAAATGGCTATGAAACGACATTTGCGTTGTTTGATAACGACTGTTTAACTTGTCTTCAAAATCTTTTATTTCTTTAACAAAATTTGAACCTACATAGACCAAATAAGTAAATGGCTATAAAACGACATTTGCGCTGTTTGATAACGACTGTTTAACTTGTCTTCAAAATCTTTTATTCCAAAATTGTACAGTGTAAGCGTAATGGTAAAATAGAAAGAAAAAAGTAGTGAAAACGGCAATTTTAGTGATCAAGTTTATGAGTAAGAGTGTAAATGAATTTATTTCATATCCAGTCGCGAAGGGTCGTAATCAAATTCGGTTAATTTCAAAACGCTGAATTGTGGAAATCGCTGAATTGTGGAAATTGCTGAATTGTGAGAATTGCTTAATTGTGCAAATTGCGAAAATTTGAAACGATTGTGTTTATTAAATTGACTTTTATAACATCATGTCAATGTGAGCTAAGTTTTGTAGAGTGTAAATGAATTTGTTTCAAATCCAGTTATGATGGGTCGAAATCAAATTCGGTCAATTTCAAACAGCTGAATTGTACAAATTGCTGAATTGTGAAAATTTCTTTATTGTGCAAATTGCGAAAATTTGAAATGATCTTGTTTAAATTGACTTTTACAATATAAAGTCAAACTGAGATCTGTTTTGTGTTTCCAAATTAGTTAAACCGAGAGATTGTGATGATTTGTTGGGCAATATAAATTTCTAACGCAAATGCGTACCGCATCGCACAATCTTGGTTTGGCCTTACGCTATACGAGAGGTAATTCCTAACTTTTTGGACAGCTATGGTGTCATCCATAAAATTTTCTCAGATGGTTACCCATGAAACAGTGGCTCGTCAAACATGGGAGTATTATTTCAGAGTGAGTGGGTAAGGGGAAAATTATTGATCGCTCCATGCCGGACTCATTTACGTAATATATATAGTGATTGCAACGAGTGTTATACACTTTTTTAATAAATTATCGTGAACACTTTGCTTAGGCTTAGGTTTAGTTAAACTGAATCTGATTTTTTTATTTCAATAGTTTAAAGTTGCTATCTTGATCAGGATATCATTTTTATTTTCGTATAATTATCGGCCATTTGAAATAGCAACAACTATAATAAAATAAAGTCTATTTCATTCATGATAGCTCTCATAACGGAAATAGTTCCAATTACGATATGATGATTTTTCCATCACTAAGATTTTTATTTCCGCCTCAGTTCATGTAAGTAAAAAACTAAACTGACTGAAATCAAATTCACGCGGCTGAACTTAGAATTAACTATAATAAATGTATATATATATATGAACTTGAATTCAAAATTAAAACGATCAGACTCACGAATAAATACATAAAGTAATTTAAATTAGAAACTGAAATTTATTTCACATTTTATTTTTTCCATATTTCAGTGCACATTTTATTATTCTTAGGTTCCGCATTTGAATAATTATTAATTATACTCTATTTCAGGATACGGGCGTCGTAGTTCATCATTAGCTTCCAGTGACAAACCACCCCCGTTGAAAAAATACAAGTGCGACGTGTGCGGTAAATCATTTAGTCGAAGTAATACGCTTGTGACGCACAAGGTTAGATTGTTTAAACATTTATATTATTACCTGTTGGGCTTACCCTTAGCAATAATAAACATTAAATCATATAATGTTTCTTTGAATGCTTGGCCAATCTTATAGATATAAATTTAAAATATTTTAAATAATCAACTAAATTTCATAAAGGAGCAGGGGTTAAAAGTATTTATTTTAAATTTCACATTCGCCTTATCTCAAAAATTGTATTTTATTTAGAAACACCATGTTATTGAAATGACTCGAGCAAACGTTTATTAAAACGAGGCCTAGTGGTTTAGCGCGCTGTCCCGTCAGACCAATCCACAGTTTAGGTCTTCAATTGGCTTAAGCACCTTTTTTGCTCTTTCAGTAGTTTTTGTTCCAGCAAATTGTATATACGCTAAACGTATAAACACAATAAGACTAACACAGCACTAATTTTTATATGAATTATCAAATATTTAGCTTAGTAATATGCTTTTACAAAAGATTATTGTTCATTTTTCTATGAAAAGATGCTTCACCGGTGGGAAGAAAAAATTTACAATAGAAATTTAGCTAGGCAAAGCCCGAAATTTTCCGAAGGGCCATGAACCAGAGCACACGTTTCTAACTAGGAACTAGTTGTAGCCCAGAATTCCTCAAATTCCAGGTCACCAATTTGCCCTCTTAGAGAAAGTCAGCAATCAATTTTTCTGTGTTAATTATATCGACATTCTGTTTTGATTTACCGTTTAGCGCATGAATTAATGTGTATTTCGGTCAATGTTGAACAAAGCCTTGCTGCAACGGTTGCTTGAACCTAGATAGTTTGGATGCAAGCCTCGCACGCGAGCCATTACGCAATTTGAGAGCTGTCCCTCTGTTCCATAAAGGAAGTTTGTAAAGCGAGCGAATAACGGTGCACACACAAAACAATTGCAGAATGACAAACTTGGCTAGAGCATCGCTGCAAATGCATTAGACTATGCGATAACGGCCTAGCCTATGTATTTCAAGCTACAGTTGGAATTTAGTGCGCTAAATGCGAGAAAAACGCAATTTAATTATTGAATCCACAGCATTATTAAAACATAATCCTATTTTGTCGCAAAGATGTAGTCTCCTACTTTTACTGCTTTTGAATAGGTCCTTTCTAAACGTGCGACGCCAACGGCCCGAACGAATTTCTACCATTCGTTTCTGATTTATATATGTTACGGTTATTGTACGGTTGTTTTTATTACTTTGCTGGGCTTCAGGATTGATTCAGGTTTTATTTTTGGTTTTTTATTGGTTTATCAAATTTAATGCTGAATTTTCACGTCAGTTGGAAATTCGCCGACCAAGGTGTCCTCGTGTATATTATACTTATATATAATGCCGCTCCCAGATCTCAGGAGATGCTTTCCGAATCGTGGTACTGCTGCATAAGCTTAATCTACGCATTATCGGAACGTTTCGAAGTAAAATATGGAGTGAGAATTTTGTGGAGTGAAATTTTGGAATCCTCAATTTGATGGGTGATGGAAACCGCCTTGATCGACGGCGACGGTGTTGTTTTTATACTCATGAACGCACATTGACCAACGCCGCCTATGTTGACGATATTGCGAAAGCTTCCATTAACAAGCTGCAAGCGATGCTAAATCGAGTCGATCTGGTCATCTACTCGCAAAAGGCCATATTAATAACCTGCTTCATTGGCAAATATGACAAACATATCGCTCAGTGGCTCCACAGTAGAGCATGTGGACTAGTTCAGCTACCTAAACAGTGTGTTCATGGCTTCAGGAACTCCGACGCCGAGATAACGATCCGTATAAACTGCACCAGATTAGCGTTTGCAGGATTCCGGCAGACATGGAAGTGACTAGACGTGCCTTGTTTAATCGGAATATACAAACGCTGCCGTTCCAATACCATATACTTGCGGGACACGGACAGTAAAATGCAGTAGCCTGCAGCAGATGGAAGCATTTGAAAACTTCTTCTGGCTGTCGATTCTGTGAGTGACCAAGCATGACCATATTAGTATTGAATAACTTTGTTATAGAATATGTTATAGCACCAAATTGCTAGAATTGCTGAAAACTAGAACGATTGCTACTCATCGGCTATGTTCTGAGAATGAGAGACAACATGATCATAAAGGAACTGGCAGAAGCAACCTCACCGGCGCACTAGGTAAGGCCCAACGGAAGAGCACTCGAAAACTGGCGAAGACAAACCATCAGTGACTGTCAACAGTGTTTTCGCCATATCCCGCTAGGTAGCTGGCACCAAATACCTATGGCATACATCGAGCAAGTTGGGGCAAACAGATACGAGTGGACACTGATCAGCATGGAGGCACCTTCCACGGCACGGTCAGATAATCATGTAAAATATATATAAGGTCCAGTGGGTCAATCTCAGAGGGTTGGGTTATCGAACCCTGACCAGGGTGACTCATCCTTCAATACCCCGTGGTTGGTAAATTGAATAGCATACGTACAAATATGACCAATTGAGAGGGCACCACCTGTGGTTCTAGTTACTAGCCTGGGCCACAGTTTGGCCGAATAGTTGAAGAAACCGAGATTGGTACCGCCCCGTATACAGCGAACATTTTCATTTCATATATATATTAGGTATACATTGCATATCTTATATTTTTATGTGTATTCTGTTTTTGTTGTTATAAATTTGACACAAATTTACATAACATTGTTTATTGAATGTATTTTTAAGTAAACGCACCACACTTACTTGTATAGGCGAATCCAGAGATTTTTGACTAAGGGATGGCTCAGACATCGACCTATCTTCGATCAACCAATTGTTCTATCACTGTGTATTTATTTTTTTTAAAGTTTTGATGGCCAGATGTAGACCTGATGGGACCATGCGATCATAGACCCACCACATTCCTTTCTAGATGGGGATACAGGTTATTTGTAGTTAGATGATGTTATAAATTTATGTTTATTACTCTGATGATCTTTTTAAAGTTTTGATGGCCAGATGTAGACCTGATGGGACCATGCGATCATAGACCCACCACATTCCTTTCTAGATGGGGATACAGGTTATTTGTAGTTAGATGATGTTATAAATTTATGTTCATTACTCTGATGATCTGTATAAAAAATCACAAGTGCCTGCTTTACTTACATAATATATACATCATTAATATATTAGCAATAATATTAACATCATTTAAATTTCATTTGAATTTTTATCTTTGTAAATTCAAATCCATAACCAATGCTTGCATTTATCAAATTTGGTATTTGTGCAAAGCCGTGCGATTTTTTATTTGGATATTTAAGGAAACTATTTCCGCAGCTAGCGAAGCGAGCAAGCATCTACTGTATGCGCAAAGATAAATTTTACCCTTTCCATCCGTCTGTCCATCTGTCCGTCTGTCGGTCTCCGCGCAGTCTTTTCTAAATATGTGTAATCGAATTAAGGTATTGCCGTAAAGTCATTTGCGTATCAAGCGTTATAGCATTGCCCGTTGCCTAATATGGGTGTCCCCTACTCTAGACACTTTTCTTTTATTGCATAGAGTATGGTAGGCCCCTTTAAAGAGTGTACGTCATCCATTTTTGCGATGAAGAAAAAATACTATTTCAGCCATATCTCAAAACACGAACGTCAAACAAGATCTACAACATTGTTTACAAACACTTTTTGACGCTCGTGGATAAGGAGATAGGAAATAAAATGGAGTCCCAAAAAGACACGTTTTAACTGTTTATAAATCAAAGTTTTAAGGTAATTGTTAATAAGCATTATATGCTAACTATAAAATAAAGGTTGGGGAAAACTATGAGATTATTTATTTCAATCTATCTGCAACCGAAGCACCTTTTTCGAACGATACTGTACGTTTAACCCCTGGGTTTCCGTTTAACCCCAGTACCGTGCATGATTTCCTGATTTGCAATATAGTTCTCTATATAGTGGCATCTGCTATTATAAAAGTTTTCGAGGATGTTGAAATCGATGAAATCGTTTGTTTAAAATATGTAATTTCCAATGGTACCATAAATCTGCTACGGTGCCTCTCACCTCCCTCATGATTTCATGGTTCCCAATCTATTGCTATAATTTGTTAAATCACCGATTGTAAAAGTTTACAAAGTCGATGAAAACAATGATTTGATTTATTTGACAGTTTCTGTAACCAATATATCCCTAATGGTATTCTCTTGTATTACACCCACTTTGAACCATCATAATTTTGTGGGTTTTCAGTCTAATTTTGTAATTTGTTAATTCCTCCAAAACGATGAGGTCATTCTTCAAAATTATCTGGGACCGTAAGTATTGTTCGCTCCCAGCCGTAACGCTCGGTGCGCGTTCGTGGGTTTTGCCCATCTTCTTGTGCGAACACTGGATAAAATGAAGGATGATGATCAAATTTTACCTCTATAACAGAGGGGTGAAACTTAACATGATATCGTAGGACGAATTTAACGAATAACTGTGAGCCCAGGTTAAGCTTAGGTTTAGGCGTAGCCTTAGGCCGTAACATAATATGGTCATTCGAGGGTTTAAAATTTGACATTACCCAAACAGAATTGCAAGAATTACACCGTAACATAATATGGTCATTCGAGGGTTTAAAATTTGACATAACACAAACGGAATTGCAAGAATTACGCTAACATAATATGGTCATTCGAGGCTTTAAAATTTGACATAACCTAAACGGAATTGCAAGAATAAATATTTATAAAAATTTGCAAGAATCTAATCACAGAGTATCATTGATAGATGGGAATAAGTGAACTATTTTATTTCCTTGTCTATATAGCTGATAATGTCAATACGTTACAAGTAGCATATATTGGCTGTTTTGAGTACATGTTGTTAGCCTGTTTGTGAGTGAAAACTATGATTCCAGAATTATGTTCCCTGTTTGGTGCCTTCAGCTGTTAGATTTCTGTGATCTCTATTGAGACAACATTGGTATCCTAAATGCTGTAACTAGAAGGCTATCA
>JASANE010009642.1:0-30366 GCA_030248225.1 Trileptium ribeirensis | reverse complement strand
TTTCAAATCACTAACATAATGGCACGATTTACCAGATTTTATGCAAAATGTTGAGTTGTATATTTGGATGGAATTTCCGGGATATGAATCCCAACCGTATCGAAGCTGACGGGTCCATCATCGGTTACTACTATTTATAGAATTTGCTGTCCGACCCCAACACTCACTTGTGGCCGCTGCAGGCAGTACCTTCATCAATTTATGATGTGTTGCTTCCGTAGCAATACGTATCATTACTTGGTTCAGTTACGTATTGCTACGGAAGTAATATTCTATAATTTTATTAAGGTACTGCTTGCAGTGGCTCACAAAGTGGAGGGTTGGGGTCTGGACAGCAAATTCTATAGAGCGGAGGTCTACACTGCCATGGACCCGTCAGCCTCGATAATTAAAATTCCATGTCCCTAAAATTTTATCCAAATATAATACCACATTTTGCATAAAATCTTTTAAATCGTGCCATTATGTTAGTGATTTGAAACTGAAAGATTACATGGATTTTACCGAATTAGTGTTCGATATGACGTTAAATAATCATGACACGATAAACATTTTATTTCCGGAAGTAATATTATATAAATTTATTAAGGTACTGCTTGCAGTGGCGCACAAAGTGGAGGGTTGGGGTCTGGACAGCAAATTCTATAAAGCAGAGGTCTACACTGCGATGGACCCGTCAGCTTCGATACGGTTGGAATTCCATATCCCTAAAATTTTATCCAAATATAATACCACATTTTGCATAAAATCTGGTAAATCGTGCCATTATGTTGGTGATTTGAAACTAAAAGATTACATGGATTTTACCGAATTAGTGTTCGATATGACGTTAAATAATCATGACACGATAAAGATTTTATTTCTGGAAGTAATATTATGTAAATTTATTAATGTACTGCTTGCAGTGGCGCACAAAGTGGAGGGTTTGGGGTCTGGACAGCAAATTCTATAAAGCAGAGGTCTACACTGCGATGGGACCAGTCACACCTCTCGTCGTTGACCATGTCCCTAAAATTTTTATCCAAATATAATACCACATTTTGACCCATAAAATCTAGTAGATAGCGTCCATTATGTGGTGATGAAACTCAAAAGATTACATGGATTTTACCGAATTAGTGTTCGATATAATCCTAATGATCGTGACACGATAAACATTTTATTTCCGGAAGTAAATATAAATTATTAAGTTCTTGCCTACAGTAGCACAAAGTGGAGGGTTGGGGTTTGGACAGCAAATCTATAAAGCAGAGAGTCTACACTGCAATAGACCCGTCAGGTTCAATTACGGTTGGAATTCCATATTCCCTAAAATTTTATACAAATATAATACCACATTTTGCATAAAATCTGGTAAATCGTGCCATTATGTTGGTGATTTGAAACTGAAAGATTACATGGATTTTTAGTATTCGATATGACGTTAAATAATCATGACAAAATTAACTTTATTTCCAAAAAAGTAATAAAATTTATTAATGTATTCCCTGCAGTGGCGCACAAAGTGAAAAAGATTGGGGTTCTGAACAGCAAATTCTATAAAGCAGAGGTCTACACTGCGGTGGACCCGTCAGCTTCGATACGGTTGGCTCCATGTCCTTAAATTTTATCCAATATAATCCACATTTGCGTAAAATCTGGTAAATCGTGCCATTATGTTAGTGATTTGAAACTGAAAGATTACATGGATTTTACCGAATTAGTATTCGATATGACGTTAAATAATCATGACACGATAAAGATTTTATTTCCGGAATTAATATTATGTAAATTTATTAATGTACTGCCTGCAGTGGCGCACAAAGTGGAGGGTTGGGGGTCTGGACAGCAAATTCTATAAAGCAGAGGTCTACACTGCGGTGGACCCGTCAGCTTCGATACGGTTGGAATTCCATGTCCCTAAAATTTTATACAAATATAATACCACATTTTGCATAAAATCTGGTAAATCGTGCCATTATGTTGGTGATTTGAAACTGAAAGATTACATAGATTTTACCGAATCAGTATTCGATATGACGTTAAATAGTCATGACACGATAAAGATTTTATTTCCGGAAGTAATATTATCTAAATTTATTAATGTACTGGCTTGCAGGCGCACAATGGAGGGTTGGGGTTATGAACAGCAAATTCTATAAAGAAGCAGAGGTCTACGTAAATCAACATGACTTCAATTAGTTAGAATTTGGTATCCCTAAAATTTATACAAAATAATACGGCATTGCATGATCTGGTAAATCGTGCCATTATGTTCGTGATTTGAAGCTGAAAGATACATGGATTTTACCGAATAGATTCGAATGACGTAAAAACAGACACGAAAAGATTTATCCGGAAGAAATATTATCTAAATATATTAATGTACTGCTTGCAGTGGCGCACAAAGTGGAGGGTTGGGGTCTGGACAGCAAATTCTATAAAGCAGAGGTCTACACTGCGATGGACCCGTCAGCTTCGATACGGTTGGAATTCCATGTCCCTAAAATTTTATCCAAATATAATACCACATTTTGCATAAAATCTGGTAAATCGTGCCATTATGTTGGTGATTTGAAACTAAAAGATTACATGGATTTTACCGAATTAGTGTTCGATATGACGTTAAATAATCATGACACGATAAACATTTTATTTCCGGAAGTAATATTATATAAATTTATTAAGGTACTGCTTGCAGTGGCGCACAAAGTGGAGGGTTGGGGTCTGGACAGCAAATTCTATAAAGCAGAGGTCTACACTGCGATGGACCCGTCAGCTTCGATACGGTTGGAATTCCATGTCCCTAAAATTTTATCCAAATATAATACCACATTTTGCATAAAATCTGGTAAATCGTGCCATTATGTTGGTGATTTGAAACTAAATATAGTATTGATATGAGTTAAATAGTATGAAGATAAAGATTTTATTTAAGAAAGAATATTACTAAATTTATAATGATGTGAGGGGAAAAGGGAGGGTTGGGGGTCTGGAAGAAATCAAAAGAGAGGCTAATGGGTGGAGTGTTGATAGGTTGGAATTCATGTCCAATTTTAAAAAAGTGGGGGAAGAAAGTGTGGGATTTGAATGAAAGATAGATTTGAAGATGAATGAGTAAAGGAGAAAAGATTTTTCCGGAAGAAATAAAATTATAATGAGCTGGGGGAAAATGAGGGTTGAGGGATGGGGAATCTATAAGGAGGCTAATGGATGGCCTGTAGATAGGTTGGAATAAAATTTAAAAAAATTTGAAAAATTGGAAATGTTATTAGTGATTTGAAACTGAAAGATTACATGGATTTTACCGAATTAGTATTCGATATGACGTTAAATAATCATGACACGATAAAGATTTTATTTCCGGAAGTAATATTATATAAATTTATTAAGGTACTGCTTGCAGTGGCGCACAAAGTGGAGGGTTGGGGTCTGGACAGCAAATTCTATAAAGCAGAGGTCTACACTGCGATGGACCCTTCAGCTTCGATACGGTTGGAATTCCATGTCCCTAAAATTTTATCCAAATATAATACCACATTTTGCATAAAATCTGGTAAATCGTGCCATTATGTTGGTGATTTGAAACTAAAAGATTACATGGATTTTACCGAATTAGTGTTCGATATGACGTTAAATAATCATGACACGATAAACATTTTATTTCCGGAAGTAATATTATATAAATTTATTAAGGTACTGCTTGCAGTGGCGCACAAAGTGGAGGGTTGGGGTCTGGACAGCAAATTCTATAAAGCAGAGGTCTACACTGCGATGGACCCGTCAGCTTCGATACGGTTGGAATTCCATATCCCTAAAATTTTATCCAAATATAATACCACATTTTGCATAAAATCTGGTAAATCGTGCCATTATGTTAGTGATTTGAAACTGAAAGATTACATGGATTTTACCGAATTAGTATTCGATATGACGTTAAATAGTCATGACACGATAAAGATTTTATTTCCGGAAGTAATATTATCTAAATTTATTAATGTACTGCTTGCAGTGGCGCACAAAGTGGAGGGTTGGGGGTCTGGACAGCAAATTCTATAAAGCAGAGGTCTACACTGCGATGGACCCCTCAGCTTCGATACGGTTGGAATTCCATATCCCTAAAATTTTATCCAAATATAATACCACATTTTGCATAAAATCTGGTAAATCGTGCCATTATGTTAGTGATTTGAAACTGAAAGATTACATGGATTTTACCGAATTAGTATTCGATATGACGTTAAATAATCATGACACGATAAAGATTTTATTTCCGGAAGTAATATTATCTAAATTTATTAATGTACTGCTTGCAGTGGCGCACAAAGTGGAGGGTTGGGGGTCTGGACAGCAAATTCTATAAAGCAGAGGTCTACACTGCGATGGACCCGTCAGCTTCGATACGGTTGGAATTCCATGTCCCTAAAATTTTATCCAAATATAATACCACATTTTGCATAAAATCTGGTAAATCGTGCCATTATGTTAGTGATTTGAAACTGAAAGATTACATGGATTTTACCGAATTAGTGTTCGATATGACGTTAAATAATCATGACACGATAAACATTTTATTTCCGGAAGTAATATTATATAAATTTATTAATGTACTGCTTGCAGTGGCGCACAAAGTGGAAGGTTGGGGGTCTGGACAGCAAATTCTATAAAGCAGAGGTCTACACTGCGATGGACCCGTCAGCTTCGATACGGTTGGAATTCCATATCCCTAAAATTTTATCCAAATATAATACCACATTTTGCATAAAACCTGGTAAATCGTGCCATTATGTTGGTGATTTGAAACTGAAAGATTACATGGATTTTACCGAATTAGTGTTCGATATGACGTTAAATAATCATGACACGATAAAGATTTTATTTCCGAAAGTAATATTATCTAAATTTATTAATGTACTGCTTGCAGTGGCGCACAAAGTGGAGGGTTGGGGGTCTGGACAGCAAATTCTATAAAGCAGAGGTCTACACTGCGATGGACCCGTCAGCTTCGATACGGTTGGAATTCCATGTCCCTAAAATTTTATCCAAATATAATACCACATTTTGCATAAAATCTGGTAAATCGTGCCATTATGTTAGTGATTTGAAACTGAACGATTACATTGATTTTAGCGAATTAGTGTTCGATATGACGTTAAATAATCATGACACGATAAACATTTTATTTCCGGAAGTAATATTATATAAATTTATTAATGTACTGCTTGCAGTGGCGCACAAAGTGGAGGGTTGGGGTCTGGACAGCAAATTCTATAAAGCAGAGGTCTCCACTGAGATGGACCCGTCAGCTTCGATACGGTTGGAATTCCATATCCCTAAAATTTTATCCAAATATAATACCACATTTTGCATAAAATCTTTTAAATCATGCCATTATGTTAGTGATTTGAAACTGAAAGATTACATGGATTTTACCGAATTAGTATTCAATATGACGTTAAATAATCATGACACGATAAAGATTTTATTTCCGGAAGTAATATTATCTAAATTTATTAATGTACTGCTTGCAGTGGCGCACAAAGTGGAGGGTTGGGGGTCTGGACAGCAAATTCTATAAAGAAGAGGTCTACCCTGCGATGGACCCGTCAGCTTCGATACGGTTGGAGTTCCATATCTTTAAAATTTTATCCAAATTTCACGTATTTTTACTCAAAGTTTTTCTTATTTTTGTTATTTTGTGAGAATATTTACCTAATTTTGCCTAATTTCAAAAAAATTGCGAGCGCCTTCCGCGCACTATTGGTAAATATTGGTTGGGGGTCCGAATCTCAAGAGGTAACCCATACCCCTTTGAAAACCCCTATTTTCTTATACATACTGTCAGTCATTTGTCCCGGATTGAAATATTTGCACAAACCGGTGGCTCGTACAGCTAGACTCCCCACTGCGAGCTAGTACGGTAAGCACTCCTGACTTATTGTGTTCCAAAAGTTCGGAATGTATCTGGGGATTATTTATTTAGTTATTGGCACCGGTCCTTATAACCGCAGTTAAAAAATGGTACTCTCACTTGTATTTACGACTTCCCAAATATCTTCGTTGCCTGATTCCGGCAAAACAAGTCGATCTGATACTTGTTCGATGTTAAATTGCTGGTTGTCCAGCTGAGCCGTCGCATAATTGATCATTTCCTGTGTCGACCGTGAAGACAGCCATGCTTCTTCGTGGTAGATGACACCTAAAACAAAAAATAATTATGAAATTTTACGATTTTCGATGCCTCAATGTCTTGGTAGCAATAAGAATTTCTCTTTGGGATGGCTTAAGCTTGGAATTGCACGGTCCTATGAAGTTTTACTTTTGAAATATGGTAGCGTCAACGATTTGGTCTTTCGGTTGGCCTAAACTTTACACTTTTCGGTTCTAATGCAGCGCAACTGTGCGTAAAAATTGGACCAGCCGAGCAAAGAGACAGTTGAGTTTATAAATACAAAAACGAGCGAACTTGACGTAAGTAACTTAGCTTCTAGAAGCAGGACGTTAGCAACCTCTTCAAACCTTTAATAGTCGCTGCAGGTCATACGTTCAGTGATCCATAGTCTAAACGTAATTAAGGCACGTTAATGCGTGTTCACCCGCTCAAATCTTTTGCTCATACTTTGAGCTCAAAATTTGATCCAATTTTGATCAAAATTAGAGGATGATTTTTAAAGGAAAATTGCGATGATTTAAAAGTTTAGATCAAAATTTGAGCAAAAAGTTTAAACGTGCGTATGCACCTTTTCACGTTAATTTTTGTTCGAAATTTTAGTTCAAATGTTTAGCTAAAAGTACGTTCACACGTTCAAACTCTGCTGAAATTTTGAGCTCAAAATTTGATTAAAATGTGACGGTAATTTTTAAAGAAAATTTGTGATGTTTCAAAATTTGAGATCAAAATTTGAGCTCAAACTTTTCCAGGTAATACATCTCATCGACGATTGGCGACAGGAATATTCTTGATAAGTTTGTACAGTGTTCACACGTTCAAACTTGCCAAAAATGTAAAAACGATTCTTTCAAACTTTATTCAAAATTCGATCAAAATTTGAGCTCACATTTTGATCAAAATTTGAGTATATTTGAGCGTCTGAAAACGACTTTAGAGTTTGATCAAATTTTGATCAAAATCTGCACTTTAATTAGTAATAGAAAATGTGGCCATTTGATAAATTCGGACTCCAATTGGTAATAGAAATGCAGCCAATCGCTATATTTTATAATTTTTAGCATAAAAATTATCATATATATGCAGTTGCAAAAGGAACGAACATTGTTATGAATATTGATACCAAAAGACGTGGTCACACACTCAAATTTTGAGCTCAAAATTTGAGCAAAAATTTCATCAAACTTTAATCAAAATAAGACTGTAATTTTTAAAGCAAAATAGCGATATTTCAAAATTTAAGATCAAAATTTGAACTCAAATAGTTTCAGACAATGCATCCCGTCGTTGGTTGGCTACTGAAATATCCTTGAAAATTTTGAACAGTGTTCACACGTTCAAACTAATCAAAAATGCAAAAAAGATGCCTTCAAATTTTGATCAAAATTTGATCAAAATTTGAGCTCACATGTTTATCAAAATTTGAGCAAGAAGTTTGAGCGTGTGAACACGCATTAATGGGTTTCATCAGCTAAAGGTGCATTTACACGTTCAAAAATTTTGCTAAATATTTGATCGAAATTTGACTATGTGCAACAAAAATACGACAAATTAAAATGCTTAAAATATGAGCTCAAAATTCTTCAATATTTCTTTGTCACCGATTGGCTAATGTAATATATTTTACAAAATTCGAATAGTGTTCACATTTACAAATTCACCAAAAATGCGTTAAATTCGCTCAAATATCGATTTTCTGATTTTGAGCTCAAATTTTAAGCAAAACGTTTTAAAATGTGAGCGCACCTTTAGCAACTGTGCCAGGTAGATTTTTTGAATATAAATCCATTTAGGTATTGTTTATCTATTTAAGAACGCAAGACACCAGTTTTGTGCACAAGCATAAATATAAAGATATATAACATAAATATATGCGCTATATAAATTCGTGGCTCCGACACGTAATGTGCAGATACACCGCAGACTAAACTGCAGTACAGAGTCCACATTTCTCCCCGAGTTCTAAACTCATCTCAACACATACTTGTCCAAGATCCGGCATCTCTCCCGAGTTTTAAACTCATCTGTTTTTGGGGTGTTGTTTGGCGTTTGTTTTCTGGGTGTGGGCTTGTTTTCGTGGGATCCGGGTCCTCTTCCTGGTTCCTTCTCTTTGGGGTCGCTTTCCCCTCGGTTCCTCTCTGGTGTTGGTCTGGCTCTCTCCCGAGTTCCTCTCTTTGGTTGGTTTGTTCTCTTCTGGGTTCTCTCTGATAGGATCCGGTCTCCCTCCTCCCCGAGTCCCTACTACCTAATAGGGGTCCCGGTCCCCCTCCTCCTTCTCTCTAATGTCTCCCCTCCTCCCCAGTCCCAATGATCTGAACACATAGGGTGCAAGGTCCGGCATCTCTCCCATAGTTAGAAACTCATCTGAACACATAGGGGTCCGTAGTCCGGCATCTACTACCGAGTTACAAACTCATCTGAACACATAGGGGTCCGAGGTCCGGCGTCTCTCCCCGAGTTCCAAACTCATCTGAACACATAGAGGTCCAAAGTGGGCACCTCTCGCCGAGTTCCAAACTCATCTAAACGCATAGGGATCCGAGGTCCGACATCTCTCCCCGAGTTCCAAACTATCTGACTACATTGGGGTCCAAGGACCGACATTTCCCCTCGAGTTCCAAACTCATCTGAACACATAGGGGTCCAAGGTCTGGCATCTCTCCCAGAGTTCCAAACTCATCTAAACACATTGGGGTCCGTGGTCCGGCATCTCTTACTGGGTTCCAAACTCATCTGAACACATACGGATCCAAGGTCCGACATTTCTCCCCGAGTCCCTAACTAACCTGAACACATAGGGGTCCAAGGTCCGGCATCTCTCCTCGAGTTCCAAACTCATCTGAACACATACCCTTTCTCCCCGTCCTTCCTGCATGGGGTCGGTCCCATCTCTCCTCAGTTAAATCATTCTCTTAAACATAGGTCCGGCATCTCTGTCCGAGTTCTAAACTCATCTAAACAAAATATGTGCCCAATGTCCTTTGGCCTATGGGGATAAAGATTCCACAGTGACAGTGCAGCATGGGGCTAAACTTTTGCCCATGCGGAAATTGGTCCTTATTTCGTAAAATTTGCTGTAACTTGCGTAATTGCAAAATCATAATTGCAAATCTTCCGAGCACGTGGGGGGGTGAAGGAGGGGGTGTTAATAGTACGACATAGGGCTATACTCCCCTTAGATATTTGTAATCCCCTTAATCAGAGCTGTGTTTGAACGTGCTTAGATTTTCCTGATATCACCATGTTTACTTATATACAACAGGATAGATAACAACGTTTGAGTTTAACACTAATGATAACGAACGAACTAATGATAACACTGGTTTACTGGGCACTATTCTTATCGAATCCATGGATCAGAAATAGCAGCACAGTATTCGCTCGTATGCAGTTTTTGTATCGCGGCATAGTATATGTTAAATACGACGCTGATTTTCATTTAACTTCTTTCTTGTCAATTGCTGCATAGGATTAAAATAAGCCAAGAATGGTCTCAGCGAACGCTACCATTTACTATTCAATCCAGAGCAATTAAAAGCTAATCATGTTCCACAGAAGTACTAGTATCCTCGAGTATTAAATGCACGAATATAAATTACTTTTTCAGTACATTAAACCGCTCGTTGTACAAAATTTACAAGAAAATAATTGTGGATAATTACCATGCATATAAACGTGCCCGTCAAGATTTTCCTACTGTCCGCGCGTATTATTGTGTAGGACGTGCATAACGTGGTCACACAATAATTAAGAATGTTAATTGAAATCTATGTTCAACTAAACTAGATTTAATCTATTTTTAAGTTAGCGAAATTAAATTCTTGTTTACTGGTAATGGTTTACACCGCTAAACCCTAAGAAACGCTTATCAGTCCATTACATTCCATGGAACCGTCCAAATCACGTCAATCGCCTAACGTACTTTCATTTAGCGCATTGACAGAACTCTATCTTGCATTCCTAGTTTTGTACATTGTCGTAGATGGCCATACGAGTAATGGATTAGCGCCCCCTCTGAGGCGTGGGAACCCTCTTAGACGCAACTGACACCACGTTTCCCCTGCGGGTAGGTGGCCCGACGACTCCCCCTCGACGCCTTGACTACCCTCAGCGTGACTTCTTACGTTGAGTATGTCTGTTCATTGGCGGGGTATCTGAGGAAAGCAAGGACGTGTGACATAGAAAATTATCCTTGCCTTCACATGCATAGCATGAATTGATTATTTCAATTTAAGGTTTTACAAATTTTTACATATAATCATCTGGATTTATATGCATAGATTTATTGCAATATATAACACCTAATCCTATACGAGATTTTAATGTAAAAACAGACCTAGAACAATTGTTAATAATGGTTTCATTCCAAATAGATGATTTAGGACGAGACCAAGGACGGGCATGCGCCCATTAGCCGAGCCCGGACGATAAGGCGCAGAACCAATACGACCTGAGTTATCACTGTTAGCAAATGATGATGATGGCAAATTTCTGTAGATTCGTCGCCGATGATTGCGGTAATAATTGTAATAGTTCAAGTTATTACGATATTGCGTATAACTTGGTTTCATTTGTGTTAGCCCGAAAATCGGCTATAATTTAAATTACCGATAAGCGATGGTTACTAAATATTATACGTCTCGTGTCCATCTTACGATATGTCTACAATTCTGATGAACATATTTATTACTGTCGACTATTTTAACCGTAGCTTCCACTAAACGTAAACTTATGCATGAGTAAACTTAAGCTGCACGGCTTACCATCCTCTTTTGTTAAAAGCAAATGCCATTCCGTAGTTCACTGAATACACAATTTCATTTTTGTATAAATGAACAAAAATTAGTCCGTTTCATATTTCATACTTTATAAATTGAAAATGTTCGAGAACACATTGGTGTTAAAGTACAGAGGCCAAATTGCATTCGCTAATGGCGTTATGGAACAGAAAATGTCGAAATTGTATACGGCTATTGAAATCTAAGTTTTGTTCTGAAACAACGTTTTGTACATGGTTTCATAAGACGATAATTAGCGACGCATCTTAAGTTTACTCTTACATTAAGGAAAAATTGATAATTACGAAAAATTCGATAAATAGAAGAGACAGTCGGCATTTACGGCAAAACACGACCCTTCCCTAAAAAGATATATATATATATATTTGTCGTTATTTCTATTTCTTTTACAATAAATACATCAATATATGGAATTTTGGTGTGAAATTTTCTTAAAAAATCAATCGACATTTGATATTAACCCTTTATACATGACTAGCCGCACAAAGCAAAACTGATGGATCCAGCAAAACATCTCCTGTGAATAGCTGTCGTTATTTATATTTCTTTTAAAATAAAAAGATTATGTTTTCAGCTTCGAAATTTCTTAAAAAATTTATGGTTATAATTGGTACTAGTCCTGTATGCAACATGCCGACTGGTCGCACAAAGCAAAAGGGATATTACACCCTTTCTGATTCAGCAATACATCTGGTAGTAAAACATTTCGCTCAAGAACAGTCAAATGTAAAATTTTTATATCAATTGTCAAAACAGATAAAGTTTACAATAGATAAAACTATGTCGTGTAGATTTTGTTCTCTGACGTTCTAGCTGCATAATATATGATGCGTGACCAATAATGAGCTCAAATGAGAAAAGATACTATATAGAATCCATCAGTCAAAGTAGATAAAAAATCTAGGTAGGACATATTCGCTTCTGTGCTTTTGTAGGCGATGTAATTTATCAATGAATAAACAATACGATTAATTTGCCAAGCATTGAATGGTTTTCCGAAGGAAATAAAGGAGAAAAATAATTTTTGTGAAATATTATCATTTTCACATCTTGGTATATAGATGAGCGTAATTTATCTGACTTTGCTGACATGCTAAATTGTTGCATGCCAGATGGGAGTGTTGTTGTGTCAATAAAATATAAAATGAATATCTTAAAACACAACAATTGACTTAGAATAGACTTATCCACCGCCATGCTGTAGGATGGTGGTGTATTAACCTCAACACCTATTTGAAATACGATAGAAATATATAGCAAATGCAAACAAAAGTACTACCCCAACCAAGTATCACATGTATACTTCTCCCTTTATATTCTATTAAATCACTGAGAAATCTACGTATGACACCCAAACAAGCTGAAAAACGCCAATTTTTTGCAACATGACAAACTACTATAGGCAGATGTAAGAGGCGAGGTTTCCCTCCCCCTTCTGCTATAATTATTATTCATTTCCTTCTTTAAAATTTGTCTTACCATAAAAATATATGGCAGCGCTCTGCGAACGCTAGTAAGCGCCGAATTTAATTAATTATTCAGCTATATATTAAATTAATTCAGCTTATTTGATAAACAAAAAAAACAAAATCAGAAACAAATTAGAAGATTGTACGTCTAACTATGTGTTAATAACAAGCTGGATTGGCTGAAAGTCGATTCTTGCGAAATACCAATTTCAAAGGACCGAGTTTTAATTTTGCTTACAGCTAATAGTCACAGCACCAACGCTCTTGTGACCAAGCCAACTCCGTCGCCGGAATGCCAACTACGATAAAAATTGGAAATTAATTCAGCTTATTTGATAAACAAAAAAGACAAAATCAGAAACAAATTAGGAGATTGTACAACGTCTAACTATGTGTTAATAACAAGCTGGATTGGCTGAAAGTCGATTCTTGCGAAATGCCAATTTCAAAGGACCGAGTTTTAATTTTGCTTACAGCCAATAGTCACAGCACCAACGCTCTTGTTACCATGCCAACTCCGTCGCCGGAATGCTAACTACGATAAAAACTGGAAATTAATTCAGCTTATTTGATAAACAAAAAAGACAAAATCAGAAACAAATTAGGAGATTGTACGTCTAACTATGTGTTAATAACAAGCTGGATTGGCTGAAAGTCGATTCTTGCGAAATACCAATTTCAAAGGACCGAGTTTTAATTTTGCTTACAGCCAATAGTCACAGCACCAACGCTGTTGTTACCATGCCAACTCCGTCGCCGGAATGCCAACTACGATAAAAATTGGAAATTAATTCAGCTTATTTGATAAACAAAAAAGACAAAATCAGAAACAAATTAGGAGATTGTACAACGTCTAACTATGTGTTAATAACAAGCTGGATTGGCTGAAACTCGAAATGCCAATTTAAGCGAATTTTTTTTTTTATGCCAATTTCAAAGGACCAATGAAAAAATTGATTTTAGTTATTTGATAAAAAAGAAAAAAGAAAAAAATAGGAGATTGCTTACATTTTTTTATTGATGCTAAAGTTTTTTTGCAATGCCAATAGTCACAGCATCCAATTCGCTACTTGTGTGTGTTTTTTTGTGGGGAGAGAAGTCACAGCACCAACGCTCTTGTGACCATGCCAACTCCGTCGCCGGAATGCCAACTGCGATAAAAATTGGAAATTAATTCAGCTTATTTGATAAACAAAAAAGACAAAATCAGAAACAAATTAGGAGATTGTACAACGCTTAACTATGTGTTAATAACAAGCTGAATTGGCTGAAAGTCGATTCTTGCGAAATGCCAATTGCAAAGGACCGAGTTTTAATTTTGCGTACAGCCAATAGTCACAGCACCAACGCTCTTGTGACCAAGCCAACTCCGTCGCCGGAATGCTAACTACGATAAAAATTGGAAATTAATTCAGCTTATTTGATAAACAAAAAAGACAAAATCAGAAACAAATTAGGAGATTGTACAACGCTTAACTATGTGTTAATAACAAGCTGAATTGGCTGAAACTCGATTCTTGCGAAATGCCAATTTCACAGGACCGAGTTTTAATTTTGCTTACAGCCAATAGTCACAGCAGCAACGCTCTTGTGACCTATATTTAATATCACACTGAATAAAATTTGTTTATAATATACTATTACGTTTCACAATTGCTTATTCTTTTTAGACAGGTTGCTTTTCTGAACTACATTGGTTGCCACCAAACTGATTATCACATATTTCAATATCACAGTGATTCAAAAGTCTCCTTATTATTTTAAATTTTATATAAACAAAAGTCAATATCGGTCAAACCTAGTAAATTTTATACTGATGTATGTTTTTTACAACAAGCGGTTGAATAACATTTGCGTTATTTGTACCAAAAAGTTGCAGTTGAACAACTAAATCGCGAAGTGTGAACAAATATTTCAATCACAGAACCGGTATTTTAATCACAACGAGCTCACAGTACAAAACAATCATCATTAAATGTAGCACCGCTCCTAACATACGAAAAAAAATAATCGAGAACATACGCTGAGAAATCAAGATCATAAAACAAGTTTTATCTATGATAACCTATTGTAGAAAACTAACAACACTGACCATACATACTCATAGGGAGAGAGAGGGATTATTTCCCTTGAAACTCAGGGCGTCGCTGATCTCCACATGGGAGCTAGCGTAATCCCCTAGACTCAACATACCCTCGCCGATCGGCTGATTCCGCTGACGAACTCCCATCCCGAAGAACCCGCTATCCTCCCGGGACATCGAGCCTCATTCATGTATGAACACAGACATTTTGTTCGACACTCAACACCTGACGAAAGGAAATACTGATCTATCTATCGGTTCTGTAGTCATAGATAATAAAACAATTTTTTACTTACAAAATATCCGGGCTGGGGCAGTGACCTAAATTTAGGTAACCTAAATGCACGGTCATTGTTTCTCCGAACGTAAGTAGATATATTGCATACCCATTTTATAAAATGTAATTAAAAGCGAATAGCTCAGACGTCGCAAACTTGATATCTAAAGCTGCGTTCTTATTGTTGAAATACCAAGCTATGCGTTTTGCTTTCGCAGTAGCGTCACATATCTGAGAAGTTAGCCGTACAACCTTTTCGCTCGGTGAATGAACTACAACGGTTGTACATAAAAAACTTTGATGCCTATTGCAGGACAGCTATAATCGCTTTTGAAGCCCTTTTGCACAGAATTACATTAAGCGAAAACATTGTCACAGACTGACGGGTGTGACAAAAACAGCTATAAATACATTTTAAGTATACACGCTACATATGATTTAAAAACAAATGGTAATTCGCTTGTGCTTTGGGCGTCGTACGTGTAGCTTGGAGCTTCCGGCATCACACCTTTAGCTAGGACATAATCAAAAGTAGTGAAAGGCTTAAATTGGGGACAATATCTTTACAACATATGATTTAAAAACAAATGGTAATTCGCTTGTGCTTTGGGCGTCGTACGATTGGCTTGGACATAATCAAAAGTAGTGAAAGGCTTAACTAGGAGACAATATCTTTACAACAAAATGATATTACGCCTTATCCTTCTCTATTATAAAATTGTGCATTTAATACAAAAATTGCGTATTTTCTCCAATTTAGCACACTAAAAGTGCAGAAGTAGCTGGGATTAAAACTACTAAAGTCATATTACGGTATAATGCATTAGCATCTCAGAGTCCCAAACAGATTAATTATATTTAAGATTTTCGTTTGCATCGAAATTCTAGGTGAAATTCGATACTTGACACAAATTTAATTTAGACTTTCCGACGGGGTTTAGTTGCCGTAACGCGCTAGTTGATTAGAATGGAATAATGATGATATTGTCAAAATATTAAAATTATATACACATTGAATATAAAAACTGATATCGAATGAAACATGTTATTTCCATGAATTATAGGTGAAAAACATGCATATAAATATATTATTGTTACACCTCAAATTGAACCAAGAAATAAATACATTTGTGTTTGTGTTCGTTCACTTTAGATTTGAATGATACGACTAGATTTCCATCGTAGATACTGTCGAAAAAAATAGTCCGCTGTGCACAAAATACATACTTTATGGTTCACTATTTGCAAAAATCCAATTATCCTCCCAATGCTAGATTTAGAAACGTAGCACAAACTGGTGGGTGTGTGTTTGAGCGAAATAAGGGGGAAGCAAATTACCAACTCAACACAGCGAAACTGAATCGAGAAAACAACTATATAATATAGATCTATTGCGTGGCGGTCAGCTTTGTTGTGGCTATAGAAATAAAGACATGAAAATAGAGGAAATGCAACATTGTTGAGATTTGTAAGCTTTAAATTAACCTCGAAAAACATTAACACCAGCGTCAGTGGCAAATTGTTGGGAACCGGCTGATTGGCCGTCCGTCGAGCCCGGAAAACAGCAGGCCACAAAAACGACCGGCGAGCGGCTTTTGCGGCTGGTTCTGAGGTTCCTATACCTATATGCAGATATAGAGTACATGTACTGATATTCCAATTTAACAAATGGAGGAAACAGATCTCGGCAACAAAATTAAATTCTTTATTTATCGACTATGTGAGCGTGTACAAACGTTCTTTTGTGAAACATTGAAAAATTGTCTTGAGGTTCCTCTACCTATATACAAAGTATTTGAGTATAACAAATGGAGAAAACACACTACAGAACTAAATCAAATCCTTTATTCATCAATTATATATATGCATACATAGGCTCACTTGTGGGGCAGTTAAAAACTGTTCTGAGGTTCTTGTAGCTATATACAAAGTATTCCAGTTTAAAAAATAGAGGAAGCAGACTTCAAACCTTAATAAAATTCTATATTCTTTATTCATCGATTATATATGTGCATACAAACGTCAATTTGTGGAGCATTGAAAATTTGTTTTGAGGTTCCTGTGCCTGTATACAAAGTATTTCAGTTAAAAAGTTGGCGGAAAGAGGTGTTAGTAACTAAATAACCTTCTTTATTCTTTATTCGTCGATTATATAAGTGCGTACAAACGTTCTATTTGCGACATTGAAGGGTTCCTGTACCTATATACAAAGTAACTTTCAGTTTAACAAATAAAGGAAACATACTTCAGCTATTAAATATAATTCTTCACTCCTCATCCATCGATAATATATGTGCGTACAAACGTTATTTTGTGGGGCAATGAAAACTTTTTCTGAGGTTCCTATACCTGAATACAAAGTATTTCAGTTAACAAATGGGGAAACAGATTTTAGCAAATAAATTATATCCCTTTATTCTTTATTCATTGACTATGCAAGTGCGTACAAACGTTTTATTTTGGAACATGAAAATTGTTCCCAGGTCTCTGTACCTATGTACAAAGTATTCAAGTTTAACAAGTAGACAAAACATACCTCAGCAACTAAATAAAATTCTTTATTCCTTATTCATCTATTATATAAATGTGTACAAACGTGGCACTGCACATACTACATGCATATATTTACGTACTATATAATATACATAAAAATGTACTAAGAACTAAGATATGGGCCCATAATTTTTAAAATAAAGCGTGTGTATGGTCCTATTTTGCATGGCTGACAATATACAAATGGCTTTTAAATATGGTAATTAAATGAAAACCAAAAAAATAATTGTCTTTGTTATAATCAATCTGGAATATCCGACCGGATAGTGCATCTTGAATTTGCTGGTTAATTTATTTTGATCACGAATACATGGCTATAATACTATTTTACTCCTGACGGTCTGGGCTATAGTTCTATAAACATCGCCTAAAGTTGTGTAAAGACCGTATAGAATTATATAAAGACAATCTATAGTCATAATAAATTGTGCATAACGCTAGAGTATGACACTTCCAAAACCTCTAACGCAAACCCATGTTGTATGTCATAGGCATTTTCGTCATTACCTTCTGGGTCCCCGGGGTTTGATTTCCAAATTATGAGTAGGAGTATATCATACCAATCATTTTGGCGTGTCATTTCACACATTTCTCTTCGGCAGTCGATGGAACGAATAACACGAGTGCAATCGACTCCTCTCAACGAGAAGAGAGACTCCTCCGGAAACGCGGTCGGTAAGCCGAAAACGTTTATGGAATTAAATATGGGTTAACGTTAGAAAATTGAAAAGCGTCATACCCGTTCCATTCTTGATTATATACACATTTATATATTCTTAAATACATATGTTTATATGTAACAGGACCGTTACTGCTTTATATGCACGTTCTTTCAGAGGTGAGAACGAGCCTCAACTTTGAGGCTCGGCTCGGCTCGACTCGTGATGAGTTGGAGCCGGCTCGGCTCGGCTCGGCTCGAAATCTGGTCGGCTCGGCTCGGCTCGTGTTATCAAAATTCAGGCTCGGCTCGGCTCCTAATAAGAATAGGAGGGCTCGGCTTGGCTCGTCTCGAAAAAGCTCGAAAGTTCTCAAAGTTATAGTTGTATGTGTAAACTTTTTCAATACGATTATGAGTGTATACTATACATTTACATGCATATGAACCGCTTTCACTGTTTTAAGCTCTACTACACTCAAAAACTATAGCAAAATTAGCTTACATTGCTTCTAGGGGTAGGCCGTCACACCCTTAACGCCGGCCCTGATTATTACTGACATGACTCTTCCAAGTAACACTACAACTACTACTCGAACTGTTGCAGCTAAAAGCATTTCTTGAAACAGTGAGCGAGCTTATACAAAACGAATCAGACTTAACAACCGGCTACCAACCATTGTTGGGCTGAACTATACAAAATAAAAAAATCACATAATAAATATTATAAATAATAATAATATAATTATCAAAATCAATAAACTACCACACATTTCACAAATACATATAAAATAAGTGTATAGCGAAAAAACTCCCACTACCAAATTACAGGTAGGTAAGGTAGTAAAACGGTAAATATAAAAAATAAATAAAGATGATAAATAATAATACATAAAATAATATTGCTAACTGCGCGCGAAATTACACGAATAGCTGTTGTAGGATATAGAAAAATCGTAACAGTAGCAAAAATCATTTCTTTCGTCAATTCAGGATTCAAACCGAGCCAAGCCGAGCCGAGATTTTTGAAAAACATGTGGCTCGGATCGGCTCGGCTCGAAGAAATGTCGGAAAGGCTCGGCTCGAGCACTTTTTGATACAAAATTTCATGGCCTTTACAATGAGACCAAAATTTAACCCACGAACGGAAGAAAAAAGCTAAACTTATAGAAACAGCCGATACTTACGCTATGTTTGGCAGTTGGCAGTCGTTCGAAATATGCATTTTCTCATAATATTACGTCTATTAGTTTATTTAATTTTAATGTACCCGTGTTCCCTTCTCACTTTCCCGAACGAATTCTCCACTATCCTATCGGTATGGCGGAACCAACACCAGCAAAGATCATGCCGGATCAGCAGTTTTGACCGACTTTATCAAATCATCGCCTTTTTGACCCTTCACTTTAGTAAGCGGTGCATCTCCTACGGGACGGACTCAATTTACTAGGTACAAGATGCCAGCAGCTAAAGGACATCATCGGGTTTCGTGGCATTTGTTAATTGTCCCGAGAATAGCAGCAAATTCTCGTCTTCAGTTCATTGATGGCCAACATTACTTGATCACCTAATTATAACCCTTCATTCCTCTCAATGCAGTTTGTTAGGCAGGAATTATGTATGCCATTATGTAGCTAATTCATCAAGGAGTCTATTGAACCCTGGCGGGTTTCAATCTACCTTACCGTTGAGTCGCTACAGCTTGCCCCTCCGGTTTGTGTCTGCTTCAAATTACATATTACAGCAATTGACATCAACTTTTTCTAGTTTGGTACCATTTCTGTACTTGAACTCCAATTCTTAAAATCATTACACTCGCCTTACCTTCGCGAACACAACTATATACAACGGGCCGCCTCCCAATTTTCCGTTAGCCTGCTGTAGCCCGCCCCAAATTGTCCCCAGCACGACTAATGACCGGAAATGGTCACAAAATAATCGAAATTTCAATTTTAATCCTAAACCAGGCAAACCACTCCTCATTGTATTCACCTTCACCAGACAAGTTAAAAAAGCCCTGCGGGTCGCCGTCTGCCTCCCCGCTAACATGGGACAACCGAAAAAGCGCCCCCACCGTTGTCAAAACTCTCTCTATTTCCGTTACTTTAACACTTTTATGATTTTTATCCCTTGGGACCAGGGTGTTACGCATCGTTCGAATCGCCTCTTAATGGCAAACCCAACAATACCATGGGGGCGTCGTCACACCAACCCGTTAGGACTGGAGAGCCCGGTAAAGCTTCTTACACTAATACATACAAGTTGACACTGGTGGGTCAACTCCCAATCCTACGTCTACTCGTTGTGTTTGGTGTCATTCGAATCCCCTCGACACTCTGTGTCCTAAACTGTCCTCGGCCCTTTCCGAATTTCTGCGGGTTCCTTTCCTCCCAAACCGTCCCGTGCCTCTTTTTTCTTCCTTATTGTTCGCTCCCCTCAAACAACTTTTTGGGTCGTTGTCAGCTTTCTTTTGTCTTTTCCAGCGATACATTTGCGACCTTTTGGACGCTCTCTTGTTTTTGTTTCTGTGCTATTCTCTGTTCTTTTCTTTTCCTTCCTCTTCTTTCTTTGCGCTTCTACTCTATTCTTCGTCTCTCTGTCTCAAGATCGGTTACTTTAATTGGAAACTTTTATCGCCAATGATAATACTATTAGTTAAAATTATATATATATATTTATTTATAATAGTATATAATAAATATATATAATATTACATATACATTTATGTATATTTTAAGTCAGGCATATATACCAACATATATTTTGCTCACCGATATAACTAAAGACAAACTTTCGTTAGGGATTATAATGTTTTGGAACGGATGGTGGCGCTCGTTTGAAATTTAATGGATTAGTTTGATTCATGATAGAATAATTAATGAATCAAATTAATGATAGAAAAATAATGATTAGATAGATTCATGATTTCTGCCCAGTGCTCTGAATGTCAAAGTGAAGAAATTCAACCAAGCGCGGGTAAACGGCGGGAGTAACTATGGCTCTCTTAAGGTAGCCAAATGCCTCGTCATCTAATTAGTGACGCGCATGAATGGATTAACGAGATTCCTACTGTCCCTATCTACTATCTAGCGAAACCACAGCGGTGGGAACGGGCACCGCGAAGTCGGCGGGGAAAGAAGACCCTGTTGAGCTTGAATAATTAATACTCAGCAGGCCATACATTTCCACCCAGACTGAGATCCATTTAGGAAACAATGGCTTGAACCTAAAGTAAAATTTCAAGTTCGACCCAAATCTGCTGGTGCAGATTTCTTTGGGTTTTGTCGCCGTAGGTTTATGGTAGGGTCGACATTATCAAATTTATGATTGGAGTGTGGAAAAATGTTTCAAATTTGATCGAGATCTAAAAATTCGTCTCCTATTGGATGACGACAAAATTTCGACAAAAAGATAGGCGAAAAATTTCGAGGTCTGGCGTGCCGTCCTCGATATACAAATCTGTTCGACTACGTCAGCGCGAAGTTCGGTCAACTCTACTGTCCGGCTGCTTACCCATATATTTTGTTATTGTTTTCTGTATTTTCACATGGGTTGTACGCAACTCGCCGATGGGTCTGTTGTTTGGACGGGCTTAGCTGGTGCTGCCCGAGGAGGCGAATATCGTAAGTATGGGCAAGGGTGCTAAGAGGACAAGGTTTCATCTTCCTCGAGGGCCAGTTAGAGGTAGTCAGGAATTCACACAGAGACATGTTCAGGGGCCCGTGAAATTTTATCGTCGAACCTAGATAATTGCCTTCTCCCCAACGGTTTGACTTTCCGTTTGCCGTTGGGCAAACCCACACTGTCCCCGATTTGTTGCATCAAAATATTGCCTGGAATCATTTTAGATGATCGGGTTCTGGTTCATGTGATTAGGCAAAGTATATTAGCCGGTCTTTCTGGTTCCCCGCTGTCTTAGGTAGATTATAAAGTTAGCTCTTGGTATCTAATAGATCCATGTTTTTACATGATGACTAAGCTGAGTTAGGTTGGAGAAATTCCCCTTGAGACGACAGCGGTTAAGATTTTTCAGAACGATCAAGGAATTGGTTGAATTTAGGTGCTAGTTTGCAGTTTGTGGTTCGCTATCTTGTTTTAAAACTTGTAATTTCATGGAATGTTCGGCGCTCATGCCGCACTTGAGGTCGAACGGATTTGAGACGTAGGATGGAGGCTACTTTTAGAGACGTCCCGTGCCTCGTAGACAAGTGTACGACGCGCCCCAGGGCTTGACTTATACCTCAATCGCAGAACAAACACGAAAGCCAACCAGCTTCTTCCGTACAACAAAATTGGTCACCCCGGAGATCGTTGAAAATTGCATAAAACGCCCCACATCCAAAATTGGTCGTTCAAACTTTAGGTGGGGCGACCCCTAAAAGTGCTTGAAATCGCGCCCGCAGCCATTTATAGTATAGCTAGGCAAATTATATACCACCAGAATAGATTTCGTTAACCCGAGAAGGTGATTCACTATTTTGGACCAAGTTGAAGTTGCCCTCATCCTTACACAAGAGTTGCTATTTGGTATAGAAGGCTAACTTTGACTAATCATAGGACAGTTCTGGGTTTCAACTTGACTGTCGATCGATTTGGTCGCGCAACAACTAAGTAATAGGGAGGTGAAAGTCCGAATAGATCGCGCGTCAGGGTTCAAGGCACAAGATACTCGGTGCCCTATTTCTATTGGGTAGAGCGCGAAAACTTAACCTAATTAGTAGTTCAAGTCGTGCGCCCACCCGATGAACGACAACTCCACAGTGATGCAAACTTAGGACACATTTACAGTGACGCTAGTAACTGGGTTCGAATAGAGAATAACAGCACCATAAATGGGTTTACTCGATGGCATCGCCGTGTGACGGGTCATTGTGAGTGAACACATCACATTTTTAACGTAGACCTATTAAACTGGAGTATCAGTTACTTGCAACCAAACCCCGAGCCGGGATAGGGAATGATGTTAAATAGTTAGGCTGAAAGTGCGTACAAAGTGCTGAGACAGGATCCATGTCGCGCTTATGGATTCCCCTAATTACGTAAAACGTATACGTTGGAAATTCATTACGTTTTTGGGGACTACCGCCCTCGTAAGTTGTGCAGTATCACTCCTATCTCTGTGCGATACAAATGAATGGATGATCACGGATTCAGGGAAACCCTGGTTTGCAAGACACGACAAGTGGGTACGTTTATGTAGAGTGTATGTTATCTCAGAAGTCACCCATCCCGACCAAAGTATTGTTCTATAGTTCCTGCATGAATAGAGATGAGTGGTTATATTTTATACATGACCGTTCACCCGTCAGAATCATTCGCAGCGAAGGCTAGCGTAGGATTCTCACGTTCGGGAGACCAACTGAGCCGATCGTTCAGCGTTAGGGATGTTATGGAAGATCGATGACGGTAGCGACACATACCCATGTAACTACATGTTCGTAATCGTGTCATGGCTTGTATTATTGAATGTACCATAATCTCATGCATAGCTTGGTTACGCTTCTTTTGCTTTATTTTGATGCCGTATTGCACTGGCCGTAATCTGTTTTTACTCACGCTTCGTCATGACCCGTTTCCTTTTTTCCGCTGTTTAATAGACAGCCTGTTACACGCCCCGAATCTCTGAAGAACGTGCCCCGTTTTTTTATTGTATATATTCCGAATAGTGGTCGCGCCGCGTGCTATGCCGAGCGTATTCCGAAGCCATAGATGAGCTACAGCTTGCCAAAATTGGGGGTCCCGGGAATAGCCGTCCCCTGGTACGTAATTGTTACGGAACCGTAATCGCTCTTACCATCCTCTCTCATCCCTTTCTCCTGGAATAATGTCAGATAGCCGTGAGTCACGTCTTTTCATTGTACAAATCTAACTCTTTGCCGCTTCACGTTTGTACCCTCATGCAATTTCACATACCGCTTTAATACTCTTACCTAACCTTCATTGTACAAATGATTGAATAAAATCTAGAAAACTAGCCAACGTGTCCCGTGTCATTCATTCATTTTGGAAGCGCAGTATGTCAGTCCGCATTGACCGGTAAATCCTGTGCGCTACGACTTGCTGATAGAAGATTCCAAACATTAACATATTGGGTTCACCACCAGTACTAACATAATAATGAAGGGATTGCAAAAGGACTCCATGTAATTGATCACAATATCTCTTAAGGAACCAACATTCGCAAACCACGCTAAAATTTACTGGATAAACTATATTGTTCACAATAAGTAAATTAATAAATCATTTACTGGAGCGAACGATGATAAGCTCTCAGGGACTGTCAGAACCCTGTGGGGGCCACATTGGCTGCGCCTTGCTAGTAAGGTTATAGTCAGAATCATACTGAATCGAAAATTATACTAACGTTGACCTCCGTTTATTCTCTAACAATATTGAATTAAACAATTCCAAGTTAGATCATGATAATAAATATTGGTTGGGCATTATGGCCAGTGAGCAGGTATTGTGACAACCTCCCTGGGGGACCGCATCAATCATACCAGATACTAGACACGCGCGCAACCAATCGGGCGGGGTCCGAAACACCTCGTGAAGCACGCCTGCGACTCTCTAAGCTCCATAGCTTCTTGGGTCTGACCCAGAAAAGTGTTAGAATTGCAAAAATTATAGTCGAAATCTGAGGTTATGATAGCCGAGGTCGTACGGACATGGTGTTAGGAAGTTGCATTATGCAGCGGCATACCGTTATTGCATATACATATATCCACTGAGACGTTGCCACGAAAACACGAGCACTCGAGACCAAGTACCAGTGCACGGTTTTCTATATAATAATAATAATGTTAACGGATTTATAAAGCGCCAATTTCACTGAAAATGTTACAAAGGCGCATAAGCGAAAACAGGTTATAACACAAAGAAGGCTAATGTTATATCACATTGTATCGTCTATTCCAGGAAATAGGAAAGATTTTTGTCGAGATTTAAACTTTACAACTGTAATACTGAAAATGTTACAAAGGCGCATAAGCGAAAACAGGGTATAACACAAATGAGGTAAATGTTATATCATATTGTATCGTCTATTCCAGGAAATAGGAAAGTTTTTGTCGAGGTTTAAATTTTGTAACTGTAATACTAGGATCGCGCAGACTTGATGGCAAGTTATTCCATGCAAGTAAAATCGTTCTGAATTTTAGCACGCACAGTGAGAAGATAAGGACGATCAACCGTAAAATTTTTAAGCTCCCGGCCTAAGTACAATCATTCTAAATATTAGCACTCGCAGTAAGGAAATAGGGAGGATCAACCATAAAATTATGAGATCCCGTCTAATTAAAACCATTCTAAAAATTAGCACGCGCAGTGAGAAAAGTTCAAGTGCCAGAAGTTAGACCTTGTGTTCGAACAGAATTTCGGCGATTTCAGTTTGCAGAAATTCCGTTCCCTCATGCATTACCATTTAAATTTAGATTATGCAGCATTCACAGAAAAATGCGTGCAAAAACCGGGCAGTTTTGTCTCTTACAGCCGTCCGTAAGAGACAAAAATCTCTTAAGGCTGGCTGTATAATATTTTAGTTTTCTACGGATAGCTATAAGACACTTTTGTCTCTTATAGCCAAATGTAATATATTTTAATCTCTTATAGACAACTGTAAGATATTTTAGTATCTTACAACCGTCTGTAAGAGATTTTTATCTTTTAGAGCTGGCAACAAGAGATAAAAGTCTTTAACGACTGGCCATACGAGACAAAAATATCTTAAAGACAACTATAACAGATTTTAGTTTGTAATGCATAGCTGTTAAAGACAAAAGTCTCATAAAGCCAACTGTAAAAGACTTCAAAACCTTAGGGATAGCTATAAGAGACATTTGTCTCTTATAGTTGGTCATAAGAGACGAAAGTGCCTTATAGCTGTCTGTATGAAACTAAAATATTATACAGCCAGCCTTAAGAGATTTTTGTATCTTACGGACGGCTGTAAGAGACAAAACTGCCCGGGTTTTGCACGCATTTTTTCTGTGAATGCTGCATAATGTGGCTTGCTCTGGTCAGTATATGGATATATAGGGTGGTAGGGGGTTACTCTCTAAGCATAGGACCCCTCTCCTCAAGCCAATTTAGAACCCCCCGAAGGGTCCACACACCCCCGCCGCCGTGCGCGCAAGGCGCGTGGAAAATTAAAAAAATAGTCAAAAACAAAAGGAATCATCTGCAGGTAGGGTCGTTAGACTCCGATTGATTTGTTGGGTCAGCGTTTTTCAAAAAGTTCTGCAAGATGGGGTAATAGTTCACATTATGATATCGGGGACCCGGGAACAGTGTTGGGCAGGGGAAGCTGGCCGCACCCAGAAATTAACCAATGGGGCCACGTTATTCGTTCTGCTACCACCCCACCTTGATTTTCTCAAATTTTCCTTAATTTACCCTAAATTTTGCGCGGGCGGTGGGATTAGTAAACATAGGTTGAGACAGGGTCCGACCATTAGAGGGTAACCCCTTGCCCCTCTTTGTACCTAGCTCCCAAATGTTATTTATGTTATCATGCCCCCAGACGTATTTTATCTTATCTTGCGTCACCACATACGTTTCACCATAGCTTTCCCCAGACTCTTCTATCATAGCTTCCCCCACACTCAAAATCGTTCCCAGGTGCCTGTGTGATATACATGTGTTCACAATTTATTGTCCGATTGTTCAAAAATTAACGAAAAATTGACTCGCTGAACCATTCTAAAAATCTAAGCATACATTATTAAATATTAAATATATTAACTAACGAATATTAACTACGGTGTAATTTTGGTATAATGACAAGTTTCCTAGTCATCCTGTCATGTATAGTGTTTTAAAAATCTGAATCAAGTTTAAGGCCGAAAACGAGCACGCTAACTTGTCCCTTTAGTAAAGCCATAACGTAATAGTCCGAGGATATATAGTGTTCGCGAACAAATTTAATGCAAAAGTGACGTCACAATCAAATCGACAAATTTTCGTTCTCAAAAAATGTGGGTAATTTTACTTCAATTTTAGCGAACACAAAATGGTTAGATTTCAATCTAGAGCACTGTGTTCGCGAACAATTTAACCCGAATTTCGACCAAAAAGCGTTCGGTAACTAATTTTATGCAAAAATACAAAATAGGATGGTTGCAGGGGTCACCTTAAGTTTACTCGCGCATAAGTAAAATCATTCTAAATTTTAGCACGCGCAGTGAGGAGATAGGGAGGACCAACCATAAAATTATGAGATCCCGGTTTAAGTAAAATCATACAAGAAAACTTAATTTTGTATGAATCGTATCCGCCATAAGTATTCGCAATGTAACATAATCGTGTATATCATAAATTTTTAAACTTAATTTGTGTGAGTACCTCTACGGTGATTAAGAAAATGGTATTTCATGAAATACTTACGTGAAGTATTCGCAACAAATATATATACAACACTGCTGCTACCTTGCGCAGTAATGTATTGGCTATACAACACGAATCCGAGACTGCACATTTTAGATTAAATTTTACGGTTATATATTGCGATACTTTGAGGTTTTAACGTTGAAAACCGTAAAATATAACTAAAATTATCTACAAACTGATACGAAAAACGAAATTTGCCACAGCTAATCCAGAGTGAACCATCCTTCGGACCTCCAAATATCGTTGGGGAAGTTGGATATGGTAACCAGCGGTCAATTTGAGGAAAATCCAAGTTCTTTATTTTACTTTATGTCTATTAAGATACTGCAATCCCCAGCTAATTCTTAATATTTTTGAACCTAGTGTGCGCTAATGACCTTCAGTCGACGAACTACGTTTTTTATTGGTGCGATCAGCTCAAAATTTACACAAATTCTAGTCTAAATTGTTCTGATAAAAAGGATCAAATATATTGATTGATATGACGCGATTGGTTACTACCTAAGTTCCATTTATACTGTAAATGTTTGACAAATTTGTTCATTTGTTAATAGTTACATGTATATACTCAGTTCTGGCTGATTTCAGTCTCAAAAAGTTGTTTGTTCAATCTCAGATTCTCGACAGGCAAACATAGATAAAATCCGTATACTACTAAATTCAGAACATTAGTCACGTATACAGAGTTTTAAATTCGTTAGAATTCGTTCCCTAGTTATCAGTGTTGCAAAAGAAACGTGTTAACTAATGTATAATGACACCAAGGCTAGATCATTATAATGAATTTAATTAATGTTATTCATTTTTAATGAAATTCGAAAATATAAATTAAATTTTTATGTTAACATGAAAGAAAAATTAGGTTTAAAACTCTTACTGTTTCCCCACATTCGGTAGATTATTGAAGCCATTTTATGTTTAACATCTTTATGGTTGTTCAAACATTCAAAGAAATATATTAATCCATAACCAACGTAAGGTTATGTAATCACTACTATTATCTAGAGTAACATTGGTAACGACTTAAGGCTTATTCACACGCTCAAACTTTTTGCTCAAATTTTGATCAAAATTTGAAGGTGATTTTTAAATAAAAATTGCGGTATTTTAAAATTTGAGGTTAGTATTTGAGCTCAAACTTTTCAGGCAATACATCTCGTCCATGATTGGCTACAGGAATATTCATGAAAGGTTTGAACAGCGTTCACACATTCAAACTTGATAAAAATGCAAAAATGATGCTTTCAAATTTTGATCAAAATCTGAGCTCAAATTTTGACCAAAATTTGAGCAAAAAGTTTGAGCGTGTGAACATGCCTTTAGGCGATATATTCGCCAATGCAACTTCAGTACTAAAAACTACTTCAAGTACAGTGCTTCTACCGAAAATATTTTATTTATGAAAGAAATATATTTTTCGTTATTTTTTGAATTTTCTAAAACTATTTAATCTCGTTCGTAAGGGTAAAAAAGTACAAAAATCTAGGACCATTATTTTTCAGTTTGTGATAGTATGAATGTTGAAGATAAAGAAAGGTGTCAGAGATACGACGATTTCGCGCAGCCGTTGTCAAAATCTCTGACGTATTAGAAGTGATTTACTCATGGCTCAAAAGGGAAAATATATGGGGACTGGGTGGAAAACAAAATTGGTATGCCTATGAAGGTTACCCTATTTTAGATACATACAGTTCTTTATTAACTCGACCTGTATAGACACCTGTACAGCGCGCGTAGACACCTCGTCTCAGTCATATTTCTCTAGCATACGACATAGTCGAGCCGTATAATATGATAATTTTGTCCGCATAGTTTAATTGCTGAAAATGTAGAGAGCCAAAAACTCAATCATGATAGACTCACGTTATTCTTACCCCATCAACGTAAAACGATCAGGATGTTGTCAGTTACCAAAATGCACTAAAACTAGAAATCTGTCAGCTCAAATGTATATAATGATGGCTCAAGCTGGAGCAAATTTGGAGCTATCCAAAAAGAATTAAAATATTAACAAATATATTGTGGTACAAACAAGTTATACAAATATATCAAATTTCAATGCGTGTGAATAGGAATACCAATTTGAGCTTCTATTTTGCACTAGTGATTCGGAAAAAATATTGTAAAGATTCCTTTTAAACCAAGCACATTGCCAATTCCTAGTATAGTTAGCTATTCTGCAATTGAATATATCACATTTGTTTAGTTGGTGACATATTTTATTGACAAGAATAGTTTTGGCTAAGTCCTAAGCTAAATTTTTATAAAAATCTAATGGTCCAAACTCAGCAATTTTGTAAACCAAACTCCGCTACTGTCAATGGTGCTTTTCTCCCAGAAAGGTCAGATTTGACTTCTAGGGGCCCTTATTTTATCAATGAAAATGGTTTTATATAAGTCCTAAATTACATTATTATAAAAATGCTACATCCAAAATTCCGAATTCTTCGATTTTGTAAATCAAAAATACGAAGTTGTCAGAGGGCCTTTTCTTGCCAGAATGGTCAGATTTCCTTTTTAGTACCATTATTTTATGAACGAAAATGGTTTTGGATAGGTCCTAAATTACATGCTGTATCCAAAATTTCGAATTCTCCGATTTTGTAAATTAAAAATCCGCAACTGTCCTAGAGGCTTTCTTATCGGAAAAGTCAGATTTGCTTTCTAGTGACCTCATTTTTATCAACGAAACTGTCTTTGAAGAATTCCTAAATTACATTATAAAAATTCTGGATTTAAAATTCTTAATTCTTCGATGTTGTAATCAAAACATCCGCAGATATCACAGAGTTTTCTTGTCGGTACAAGCGTATTAGGTGCAAATTATTTCCAGATTGTAACGTCAGCATTAATGCTTGCAGACGGCTATGAATCTTTGATTTGTAACAAGATTTTATGATGCTATACTCAGTATTAAGGTGTTTTTATTACAAAGTCTCTAAAAACATTCATTTTGCTTGATTTAGCAGTACGTAACTGAACGAAGTACAATAAA
>JASANE010009640.1:0-16044 GCA_030248225.1 Trileptium ribeirensis | reverse complement strand
TGTAGTCCTGTACTTCGTTCAGTTACGTATACTAAGATTCAGATTGCTCCAAGGGGAACATTGTGCCGATTGGTGGTACAAGTACCATGGATTGTATATTCTCCGTCTCCCTCCTATGACCATGCATGGTAATTGATGATATAAATCTATTACATAGCTAGGTGATAGTGTTATACGCTAAAGCAATTGTGTCTTATCATTTTTGAAATGCATGGTATGCCGTTTTCGATATACTAAGCCTAAGCTTTAGTCTTAGCCTAAGCTAAGGTCCCTATATGACCCAATTTAATAAGCCTAAGCCTAAGCCTAACTGTTCTTTATTATTCAAGCGGTATAACGTTCCTGCCCCAAAGTTGATTTATGCGTGTCACCCTAAAATCCCAAATAACAGATTTTGTCAAATTTCTCCACTGTTCGGTTCGCTCGTTTCACTCACTCAGAATCCAAATAATAATATGGCACAAACAGAGATTTAAAGCTTTCAAATGAACTATCTTGCGAATCAAACCGTCGAGCCAAAGTTTATTTATGCGTGTCACCCTAAAATCCCAAATAACAGATTTTGTCAAATTTCTCCACTGTTCGGTTCGCTCGTTTCACTCACTCAGAATCCAATTAATAACTTTAGGATTTTAGATTTATACCGTAGCATTCTGCACTTGCAACATACAAAAATGTACATTTATTTTTTGGTTTTATTCACAAAAATATCGAATTGCGGGTGGTAGCTTTGAATATATTAAGCCTACTTTAGAGCACTGGGATAGAGAGATCAGGTTAAAGTTTTTCTAAAAGTGCCATTGTATCTTTAAAGTTTAAAATTTTAATCCACACGACGACACCTTCAAAAAATATCGTCCAAATAGTCAACTTTGGCCCATGTCAACTTTAGGGGCAGGACGTTATACCGCTTGAATAAAGAACAGTTAGGCTTAGGCTTAGGCTTATTAAATTGGGTCATATAGGGACCTTAGCTTAGGCTAAGACTAAAGCTTAGGCTTAGTATATCGAAAACGGCATACCATGCATTTCAAAAAATGATAAGACACAATTTGCCTTTAGCGTATAAGCGCTATTGGCCTCCAGCTATGCTAATAAATTTATCTCATCATTTACCATGCATGGTCATAGGAGGAAAGACGGAGGACTATCCGCTGCGAACTCGGGGACCCGCGAATCGGGGCGACGACCGTCCCCCTTGGAAACACAATCTGAGTAACCCCTGAGGCTTTCACCACGTGCCACCCCCCCGCGCGGGGGGGGGGTGCGGAAAAATACTGTCGACCTTCCCACTCCTCCTCCCTGGAGAATACTTCTCTCTCCCCTGAAGCACCCACTATCCCCATACGACTTCGGGCCTGGTTGCATGTATGATCAACCACACAAGATATGGTACAAAAATGAGTTATAGAAAACCGTTTTTGATGCCACACCTTTAGCTTGGACATAAACAAAAATAGAAGAAGACACAACTGGAAAACTAAATTTATTTATTTATTTTATTTTAGTCAGACACAACAGTAATAAAATTATCAATAAGAAAAGAGGATAATTGAAATAATTAAGAAATTAGCATTGTAGGCAAGGTCAGGATTGGGCCAGTACGGGCTTCTAATAGCCTACCTTGACTGTACAACGTTTGTATATAGTTGGTGAGACATGTTTTAAAAATCAAGATATTAGTTGAATCAACAATCTCCGACGGGAGTGAATTTTGCCAAGGAACAACGGGGTTGTCAAAGAAATTTTTTCTAATATCCAACCGAGATCTCTTGATCTCAAGTTTAACGTCATGACGTCAAGTCTGGGAAAGTTGGGATCTAGAAAAGAATTCATCAGAATTTAGCCTGACCAGACCATTTATAATTTTATAAACCATAACCAGATCTTTAATAATTCTTCTACAATTTAAGCTTTCAAGCCTTAGATATATCAAACGTTGTTTATAACCTAAATGAATTAATCCTGGAATTGGACGAGTAAAATTTCTTTGAACATTTTCAAGTAAAATTATATCTTTTCGAAGAAAAGGATTCCATAACTCTGAAGCATATTCAATGCTAGCTCTAACGAAGGATTTATACAGTATTAGATATATATGTTAAATAAAGCTGTTGGTTTGATACAAAAAATCTGCATTTTCGCTAATTTAGTGTGCTAAAAGCCTAACGGTAGGTGGGAGCAATATATATATACATATATATTTATAATTGATATATACAGAGAGGTCTCTGTGTGAATAATCATTAAAATCAAATTTTAATTCATCTTATTTGAAAAAACAAAGGAGAAAGACCAACGCTAAACAGAAATCATAAAACCCTACTTATAGCGACGATAGGTATAGATTAATTGCTACAAGATATAATTCAGAAACGAATCAAATAAAAATATTCAGCGTTGAACCTTCTTACCGTGATCAATAAGTTAAAAGTAGTAAAAGGCACACCTAGGTAAATATATATTTGCGACAAAATGGTATAATGGGTCATGTTTCTTTTCTATAAATATAATTGGTATGTGGATTTGGTATATAATAGCGTGTTTCCCGGAATTTAAGCCCAAGGTATTTGGGAATTTATAGGTATATACCACTAGTCACAATATAAAATGTGATCCGCGTTTTAATAATATTGGTTTATTAATCATAAATGTTTTAAAAACTTTTTGCAATATATGAACCTAACGTGTATATATATTAAAAAAATTTATTTAATTATATCTATGTAGCATGTGTATATAATTATATCTACAATATATAGAAATATAAAGATCATGGTTTAAGAACATGAATCATGGTATAGAACAACTGGGAAATCAAACAAACCGTCATCGTAATAGCATTTGTTGGAAGCAAGCCGGCCTTTTCAACATGTGCCGACAATATCAGCAGAACCATGAGTCACGGTGAGTTTATATGTGTGTGTATTTATATGTTCATGAATAAGTATAGTTATAGTTATGTATATATACCTACTTAAACTAGAAATTGAATATATATATACAGACGTGTGTATTTATATATATGGCAAAGAACAATTATTTCTCAAATATCAGTGAATATCGTGGAAGAGCCTGTACATCCATGTTGTAATAATGTGCACAATAATTTGGAATACACGCAGTTATAGAATCTCAAGGTAGATGTAAACCCAAACCAACCCGTGAGAATACTGTTGCGATTGGGTTAGGTGGGACCCTGAGCTACCCCATGAGTAAAAGTGAGGGGGTAATGCCTTCCTAAATTGACAATTTCAGGGATCGGTTTATATCGGAATTTACAAGGGGACCTCAAATCTTCCCGAGTTAAAATAAGTGTTCTTTTTATAGCTTTCGCAAGAAGCTTGACTGTACAAATTTGACACCATTTGCATACAACAAAAATTGTTGGTTAAAAAGTGAGCCCACTTTAGGTGCGTACACAAAGGTTTTTCTTTCGTCAAAATAACCAATTGATTCATATTTCTGCCAATGGTATTCGAATTGTTCTGAACACGAGCACGGGCACAGCGATATTCGAATGAAATTCGCGTTTGCGCACATTTATCCATTTCGTAAGTTTGTCCGTGTTCATCAAATGACATTCTTAATCAGACAGCAATGTTGGCGCTCTGTTTGCATATAGCATACGAGAATTATTCGCGTTTCGGTATTCGCCATTTTTCTTGTACGCGGTCAGCAAAAGGCGATGCTAAATCGAAAATACGTTCTTAAGATCATCTAATTCCAAAAAATTCAAGACTTTTAAAATATGTTGACATGAGCTAGTTTTTACAGTTTAGTCGAAACCATTTTTAATAATTATTTGAAATGCTATTTACTCCCTTAGAAAATAGAAAAAAACTAATTTTTGTCGCTCAATATTTTACCGAATGTAAGTGGACTTGCTAGTTTTTCGGTTGAATTTAGTTAAATTAACTTGGCATGTTTAAAATTTGCTGTGCATTCATTTTATTTCCACCTTTCTTCCACACCGAAGCCGGTTCAAGTGTCGAGCTCGCAATCATGGCCTTAACGGTTGATTCAAGCCTCGTTACATTGATTTTTCCGATATCGGTATGCTGTTTGTTAATTAAGCTTTGTAGTTGTTATTTTTTGTAAAATAGTGACCGCGAACAGCGCCTACGAGTTGTCGAATTGCCAAACGATTACGCGTACACAAGGAAAATGATCATTTTTGTTGGCGTTCATCGCTTTTACGATCGTGAACTGACTGACTTGACAAAAGTACAATCCAGGTATACGCACCTAAAATGAATTCAGGCAAAACGCAACCAAATTACTCACAGTTTACCATAGCTAACTCCAATGAACAACTATGGGGTGAGCATGTTAGCTGACAGTTGGTGTCAATCTTACCTTTCTTCTTATAGCTACGGGGGTAAAACTTTCTTGAATACCCAGCTACACTTAAATACTAAATAAGCTAAGACATTACTAACATCTATGCCCCAAGCACAGTTGTTAGAAACGATGTATCATTAAGAGAGACACTTAATTACAGCCTGACCAAAGCTGGTATGTTGATTGTACTGTAATTTTTAAGTCGAACTTTATCAAATCGGAGTTTTATACGTTTTGAAGTGGATGTAGGTCGGACCCCACCGTCCCGTTTTTTGGGGAAAGGCCGGTTGAACTCCTCGCTGCTTATAAACCGATCCTTCCAAAAACGAAGGGTCTGAGATAGCCCTCAAAAAATAGGGGTCTGTCCATGGCGATCCCCTAAAACTAGAGAGGAGGTCAGATCGAAAACGCCCATGTCATCAAACACGGGCTAAGATTAGAATGCAGGAAAGTGCCATACTCTTCTCTAATTGGTAATAGTAATTGATTTGTTAGCAAACTTTAGGTGACCAAATTAGAATTGTCCTTTTCAGTGTCACAACCGACGTCCATTCTGAAATTATATACAATTTTGTTGGATGTATGCGGGCAATGAAGCAGAACTAACTATAAGCTTTTCACGGTCATGTTTTTTGCAATTTACAGAGCGCGTTCCCCAGAGACTACTATCATGTTTATTGATCGGACTCCTGTTATATAGACTCCCATAGGTCTTAGCCACATCTTTGAAATTCAGCGTGCCGTTTGATGATCGCTCACAAATGTGCAAAAATCATAAATGTTTGAGTATGCAAATCGCCGAAGTACATCACGGAACTCTTGTTCGAGTTCGCAAGAATTGTGAGCACCACTAATTTTTCAGTTTGGGATTTTAACAAGATAACCATTGATGCTACAGTCCGAAGTCGAAGAAGGGGGTAGCTGAGCCCTTCGGGGGGGGGGGTTAGGCGAGGGTGACCCTCCGTGCCTAACGATTATGGTGCATAGGTGACAATATTACTGTTATTACCTATATAGATATAATATTAATAAAAACCAGGTCACTTGAGTTCCGGAGATTGTCTCATCACTCAACTACATCGTACACAAACGGTTTCCCGATACGGCCAAGCTACGGTAGGTAAAATGAATGGGTTTTGCTGGAATACTCCATCCGAATCTTATCAATATTAATCTTTTATTAATATTAATAGTAAAATCTTAGAACCTTAATTTTAAAAGTATGACAAGGATCTAGTTCATATTCCTAAATCCGTTCATCAGGATTTACCACGATTAGATGTGAAAAATTCTGACATGAGATAGCCGAATTTCAACAGCGCGGCTGCAACTGTTAGCATCAAAATATTGCGAGCGACATTGTAACGCTGATTTCAAGGTCGTCTAGACAGCATTAGTGCTCGTCCTGACACTTTTGTTTGTTTGTTTATTTATTTATTCTCTAAATATAGGGAGCATATATAAACAAAAATAACTTATCATTAACAATATAAAAGAAAAGACAACAAAATATCATAAGATGCTCAAACAATGGTATCATAAGCGCATAATTTAGTCAGGATGTGGATCGTGAGGCTAATGTAATCACAGACCCTTGCAAAATCCAAACATATCAGTACTACGTCTTTTGAAAATAAGTAACGATGGAGATTCTGCAACATTTACAGGTAAGTGATTCCAAATAGCATCGGAGAAATATTTGCTTAGATAAAGCCTACTCCGGGTGTGACTAAACCATGACCTCTTGTAGTGGGCCGAGGTCCGTAGTGAAAAAATTTATCTCAAATTCCACGAATATTTTTGTATGTGAAAGAATGAGATCTATTTGAATTCTGCATTCTTTCAAACATTTCCAAGCCTACAAATTATCAGACGCTCTCGGTAGGAATAGCTGTGGCAACCCGGGATAATTTACGAGTAATTGCTCCCTGAACCTTTCAATAATTATAATTAATATCTTGTAATAGATGACGTGATCAAGGGTGACTACGGTATTCTAGAACATGCTTAACGTAAACCGTAAACATTTTGAAATGCAAATTAGTAATAGCCTTTCTAAAATAGAAATTTTTGCAAAAACGTGATTTGTCGTCTTCGTCACAAATTTTGAAATATCAGCACAGAAAACTTAAGGCGTGTTCACACGCTCAAACTTTTTGCTCAAATTTTGATTAAAATTTGAGCTCAGATTTTGATCAAAATTTGAAAGCATCTTCTGTGCATTTTTATCAAGTTTGAACGTGTGAACGCTGTTCAAGTTTTTCATTAATATTCCTGTAGCCAATCATGGACGAGATGTATTGCCTGAAAATGTTTGAGCTCAAATTTTAATCTCAAATTTTAAAATATCGCAATTTTTATTTAAAAATCACTGTCAAATTTTGATCAAAATTTGATCAAATTTTGAGCTCAAATTTTGAGCAAAAATTTTGAGCGTGTGAACACGCCTTTAGATTCTGATGTCAAACAAAACAACGAGAACAATTAACTCAATCAAACTTCCGATCATCTAACATAAGAACGCACAATGTTCAATATGCCAAAGTTAATTATCATGAATCTTTTTCAATTACACATTTAATTGAGCATAGTAGTCTATAGGAAACAATAGAATCAATATCGTTCTGTAAAAGAACATCAAAAACACGAAAACGAAGATGTCAAAATCGAAACGAAGGCGACCCAAACCATAACACTTTCTTTTTTACAACTACATAACTGATATAATTTGAGAAACACCAACTGTCTCTTCGTCAGATTTATCTCAACACATTCATCGATATAGCCACCTCCACCGTAAAGACTAAAAATATCCACCACAATAATCAACATTATTCTTCATCATAATCAAAATAGCCATGACAATCTAGATAGCCATGACAATCAAAATAGCCATGACAATCTAGATAGCCATGACAATCAAAATAGCCATGACAATCTAGATAGCCATGACAATCAAAATAGCCATGACAATCTAGATAGCCATGACAATCAAAATAGCCATGACAATCTAGATAGCCATGACAATCAAAATAGCCATGACAATCTAGATAGCCATGACAATCAAAATAGCCATGACAATCTAGATAGCCATGACAATCAAAATAGCCATGACAATCTAGATAGCCATGACAATCAAAATAGCCATGACAATCTAGATAGCCATGACAATCAAAATAGCCATGACAATCTAGATAGCCATGACAATCAAAATAGCCATGACAATCTAGATAGCCATGACAATCAAAATAGCCATGACAATCTAGATAGCCATGACAATCAAAATAGCCATAACAATCTAGATAGCCATCGAAATTGCGCAAGTCACTGTTGTTACGAACAAGCAAAATCTGGAAATTCCCGACAAGTGGCGTATAGTTATCTTGATTATAAACAATCGAAAATTTGCATATTCCGCAAAATAGTAAGCGTCACAAGGTGTTATAGTATTATTTAGAGTAGCAAAATATGCTGGAAACAATTTTGGTCCAAGATTGCTACCCTGACGTAGTATTCCTGAAATAACCGAATCATAAAAAAGATTTAGCATTTACAATATGAATATGTCAATTACTCATGTAAGTTTCAAACCAAAGTGCGTGCTTTACCAGTAATACCATCGCTAGGAATCCCTTGTATAAATTTTTTGAGCCAATTAGAATCAAAAGCATTGCTTGTCTATATACCGCCCATCAACATTAAAGGTTTTGTCTATAGCGGTTAGTCCATTGATGATAAACTTCTAGCAACTGTAATGTGTGAGATATAAAACCAAACTGTTTCCTGTATACAAGTAATTCGGTGTAGGGATAATTATCAATCTGCCGGAAAATGTTTGATTCAAGCCGTTTCCTAATGCATCATTTACCTTAAGGGCCGGATTCTGTCACAAAGCCAATTCCGGCTAGTGACAAAAACGCACAGCCACATCCTGCCCTTCATAAATAAAATAAATATCTGAGCTAAGCTAACATGTTTGTACGGGCCGGGAGTGGCTATTTCTCAAGGTTTGATAGCCGGGACGGGCTACTGAAAAAAATATTTATTACATTCAGTTTAGCAAGTTGTGTTACATCGAAAATATTTAGCTCTAGGCCCAAAAAAGGCAAGATTAGTAGTAATTAAAAGCAAAGCGCATAAATTCAAGCAAAATAAACAAGTGAATATTGCTATTTTCAATATTTTGTTTAAGCACCTTTTACAAGCCAACATAGTAACTATATAAAACATGCTTTTTCCAGCATCAAAATGATGCTATAGTAACTAGAAGGATGTTTTACGTATATATTATCATAACTAGGATCAGTTTCCATTTTTTAGCGATTTTCCGTTGTCATCATATATTTCTGGCTTTTAGAGCCTATTCCGGCCCTTGTGACAATTTATCAGCCATATTTTACTATTAGCTAAATATATTTGTAGGGTCTGGCTCGGCCCAAAAAATGTCACACTGGCTGACCGCGGCTAACCAAGCATGGCTTTGGAGCCGCGGCACACTGTGACAAAATCCGGCGCTGGTGCACGCATCTTAAGGTGAATGATGCATAAACACAGAAAACAAAGTCACCGGCCTATAGCTTATAGGGTCGGCTTTAGCTTTTGTTTTTTATGTGAATTGGAACAAGGTTATTAATTTTCCACACGTTGGGTACCTGGCATGTATCAATTGATCGGCCAAAGTAACCCTGAAACGCGCAAATAAGATGCAGGCCATGCCGTTCTTGATAAAATTTGCAAGACTTTAGCTTTAGGTTAAGCTAAGGACCTTATATGAGACATACACTAAGCCTAAGTCGGGGGGGGGCTGTCATCGCTCGCTCTAAACTGTTCTTTTTGTCGATGATAAGTTAAATATAGTGGTAAAGCAAGAACATTACCAAGTGTAGCAACAAAAAACTGAGGAATATTATCTTCACTGCTACTATTTTTAGCTGCAAGTTTTCTAAGTTACCATTTGTAACAAGCTTTGTGTCTCATGTATAGACTGCTCTAAAATCTCTATAACCCTCAACCTATTGAAAACCGTAAAACTTCGTCAACCCTAAGCCCATCAAAAACTGAAATCGCTTGAAATATATGAATTTTCGAAATAGTTAGGAAAAAGTTTTCCTCGATATATGTATATTTTGAAATGAAACGTTATCTTTAATAAAAACTGATTTTTTAAAAAAATATTAAATGCCAAGTTTTATTTTTGTCAGTAACAGATGTTTTTCTTTGTTGATTTTTCAAAGTCGGGATTCGAATTAGATTAAAATAGAATTTAGTTTAAGTTTGCTATTTATATAATTCCGAAAGGTTTTTCGAGCAATTTGAATTCAAAACTCTATACTTAGCAAGGTATTTATATTTTCGTTTCAATTATTTTTCGCAGAGCCTAGCAGATTGTGATCAATCATATGAAGAGAATCATTATTTCTAAGTTTTTTTCACTATAACCTCAACTAACGCCGAACCGATCTTAACGTTTTCTTTGACTAATTCAAATCGATTGGCCATTTTAACAGAATGTTGAGAAATAATAAGACAAAGCCCGTTACGTCATTTAGGCGTCTGCCATACCTCCTGTCATTATCCACACTGTCGAAATTAATGCACGTTTTTAAGCTCTTGTGGACATGGGGTGTGTGTGAGGATTCTAAGGTGGCTCTAGCTCCCCCGTGTCAAGTTGTAATGCAAGACTAAACCTAGGATGCGCCCCCAACCATCATCTTTTGATACCATATACAAAACGCTGCTAGCGAACAAAACTCGGATTTCAATAGCCGTATCCAATTTCGACATTTTTCTGTTCCATTACGCCATTAGTGAATGCAATTCGGCTCCTGTACTTTAACACCAATGTGTTCGCGAACATTTTCAAATTATAATGTATGGAATATGAAACGGACTAATTTCTGTTCTTTAACGCAAAAATGAAATTTGTGTTCGAGGAACAACTGAATGGCAATCGCTTTTGTCAAAGGAGGGTGGTAAAGGGCGCAGCTTAAGTTTATTCGTGCATAAGAGGGCTAACATTGCTCAACAGGTAATTTTATCCGTCAAAAGACCTTTAGCCTGGGATTTCAAAACGTTAATGCGCATTTACTGTGCATTGATGCTTTGCCGCATACTAGAAATATTAAAAATATGGGTACAGCAGTGCTCAAGCAAAGTATTTCAAGCAATGTATTCCACTGGCCAAATAATGCTTACTGCCAAAGTCAAGCCTAGGGGTGTAAGCTATATACAGGTTGCCGTTTTTGATATGCTAAGCCTAAACTAAATGTCCTTATATGAATCTTATAATATACCTAAAGACTAGGTCGGGGGGCCTACCAATAAATTATGTAAAAATATATTAACCAAAAGACAGACTGTTAGGATTTGATTTTTTCAACGTAAGGCACAAATATTTCATAAAAAAAACAGAGAACAAAGTTTTATTCAGATTTAAAGCTAAAGAACTTGATTTGAATTATAGTTTGTGCCCAAGCATCACTGTTCTTTGAAAAAGAAACTTGTCTCAAAGTGAAATTAAATTATCGCCTTTAAAATTTAGCATAACCACGCAACTTATATTCGTTTTTTAAAGCAGGGAATAGAAAATAGATCAAAAAAGGTTTGGGAATTATATCGTAATAATTTGTGAGTTTCTTAGGTCATCAGCAATCTAGAAATATCAGCGTTTAAAAAAATTCTGAAATTATATTTTGAAAGCCCTATTGATTGCTATTTAGTTGAAGTTCAGCTAGATTAAAAAAGGATGTCGAACTAATATGGCAACGAGATTATCGGAAACGCAAAAGGACAACGCTACAAAACGCGGTATGGAGTTAAATATTTAAAAGGAACACTTTAAAACCAAAAATGAGTAAGTAAATATATAAAATTTAATGTTTCGCTCGATAACTCTGATGAGCATATATAATTTTACACGAGGCCATGTATCGTATAGGAGTAGACAGTATTCTTACTCTGAAAGGCTATGATTTGGTTGATATATCAGCCAACAGACTGTTCTATTGATAAACAGTCAATATGATAAATTCGCAATGATTCGAAGCGTCTGTTTCAATAAACTAATACAGTCAGTCGCCGTGTTTACAAAAGCTGTCAAATGTAAACACGGAAGGTTATAGGTTAACATGGTTAATTTCGACCAATGACCAATTTTAATCGAACAAAGCCGCCACAAACCTCGTCAATTATTAGCTATAAAATAAATAGCTTAAAATTGTTGAACACAGTGTTCACACGTTCAAATTCACCAAAAAAGCAATAACAAGAAGCTTTCAAATTTTATTCAAAATTTGATACACGCAGATTTTGAGCTAAAAAAATTTGAATGTATAAACGCACATTTAATTTCCATAAGTTTAACTTAGTGTAATGCTGTTTGGTGGCTACTTAACCAATCCGGCTCAGCTAATGTTGATGGTGTACTGAAAGCTTTCTTAGAGACATAATAAGCACGACCCAAGTCAATCCAAAGAGCCTAAGTTTAAAAAAATAAAAAAGATTATCGCAGGAGTTTAGATACTAGTCGTCCCGGCTAAGCATTGGGCTTAGTCCAAGGCTCATATAAGGATCTCAGCTTAACGCTTACACCTCAGAGTTAGGCTTAGTATATCAAATGCCTTCACATAGCGTTACGCCTAGTTTATTTGATTGATAAATATCCACAATTCAGCGCTTCACATTGCTCTGTGTTAGGTTTTGATTTACAAAAATTACTTTAGCTTAAAACTTTCATGACTATAATGTCATGCAATATTTCGTGATAAAATTGTCAACTTATATTTAATTCATTTTTATTAATTATCGCATCTTATTGTAATTACTTTTCCAGTTGTATAAGAAATAGCAAGTCTATTCACATACTGATATCCATAGGATGGTGGTGTATAAGATATTCGATCAAATATATGTTTAATCAATAACATATGGATTAAACGGGTATGCATGTTTTTAACGGAGAATTTATAGCTGTGCTTATACAAATCAGTTTAGCAACTATGTTATCATTGCTAAGTTGTTCAATTGTTTAAAATAATAGTGGCATGCTGTTCATCTGGAGACATTGTTTTCATTTTTTGTCAGATCGTGCATAAATTGCTTTATGTTGGAATGGTGATCGGAAACATTGGAACGGAACACTTTACAGATTCCGGTCCGGATCTTTGGTAGTCGTCCAAAAGTATTTCATAGTAAATGGTGACGGTTTTAGTCGCCCCATAATTCAAGCGCAAACTGAAACTTATACCGCAGCCAGTCTGGTTAAAATGGTATTACGAAGTTTACACTTTAACCACATTAAATAAAAAATATGCCGAAATTCACCAATCCAGTCATGAGTTATGCGTCATACAGACGGACAATTAAGAATTCACTATTTTATATGAAAAATCTCCGTCAGCTAGGCTCGCTCTGACTCAACTATGCGATTTTACATGCGTTATATAAAAAATATGCCGAAATTCACCAATCCAGTCATGAGTTATGCGTCATACAGACGGACAATTAAGAATTCACTATTTTATATGAAAAATCTCCGTCAGCTAGGCTCGCTCTGACTCAACTATGCGATTTTACATGCGTTATATAAAAAATATGCCGAAATTCACCAATCCAGTCATGAGTTATGCGTCATACAGACGGACAATTAAGAATTCACTATTTTATATGAAAAATCTCCGTTAGCTAGGCTCGCTCTGACTCAACTATGCGATTTTACATGCGTTATATAAAAAATATGCCGAAATTCACCAATCCAGTCATGAGTTATGCGTCATACAGACGGACAATTAAGAATTCACTATTTTATATGAAAAATCTCCGTCAGCTAGGCTCGCTCTGACTCAACTATGCGATTTTACATGCGTTATATAAAAAATATGCCGAAATTCACTAATCCAGTCATGAGTTATGCGTCATACAGACGGACAATTAAGAATTCACTATTTTATATGAAAAATCTCCGTTAGCTAGGCTCGCTCTGATTCAACTATGCGATTTTACATGCGTTATATAAAAAATATGCCGTAATTCACCAATCCAGTCATGAGTTATGCGTCATACAGACGGACAATTAAGAATTCACTATTTTATATGAAAAAATCTCCGTCAGCTAGGCTCGCTCTGACTCAAACTATGCTATTGTACATGCGATATATAAAAAATATGCCGTAATTCACCAATCCAGTCATGAGTTATGCGTCATACAGACGGACAATTAAGAATTCACTATTTTATATGAAAAATCTCCGTCAGCTAGGCTCGCTCTGATTCAACTATGCGATTTTACATGCGTTATATCATCTGCCGTAATACAACAATCCACAGGTGTGGGATGTTTTTTAATGTTGTTGTGGGTTGTTGGTTGACATGCGTTATATAAAAAATATGCCGAAATTCACCAATACCAGTCATGATTTATGCGTCATACAGACGGACAATTAAGAATTCACTATTTTATATGAAAAATCTCCGTTAGCTAGGCTCGCTCTGATTCAACTATACGATTTTACATGCGTTATATAAAAAATATGCCGTAATTCACCAATCCAGTCATGAGTTATGCGTCATACAGACGGACAATTAAGGTTTTTTTTTTTTTAAAATAATTCACCATATTATATGAAAAAACTCCGTTAGCTAGGCTCGCTCTGACTCAACTATGCGATTTTACATGCGTTATATAAAAAATATGCCGAAATTCACCAATCCAGTCATGATTTATGCGTCATACAGACGGACAATTAAGAATTCACTATTTTATATGAAAAATCTCCGTTAGCTAGGCTCGCTCTGACTCAACTATGCGATTTTACATGCGTTATATAAAAAATATGCCGAAATTCACCAATCCAGTCATGATTTATGCGTCATACAGACGGACAATTAAGAATTCACTATTTTATATGAAAAATCTCCGTTAGCTAGGCTCGCTCTGATTCAACTATGTGGATTTACATGCGTTATATAAAAAATATGCCGAAATTCACCGATCCAGTCATGATTTATGCGTCATACAGACGGACAATTAAGAATTCACTATTTTATATGAAAAATCTCCGTTAGCTAGGCTCGCTCTGATTCAACTATGGGATTTTACTTGCGTTATATAAAAAATATGCCGTAATTCACCAATCCAGTCATGAGTTATGCGTCATACAGACGGACAATTAAGAATTCACTATTTTATATGAAAAATCTCCGTTAGCTAGGCTTGCTCTGATTCAACTATGCGATTTTACATGCGTTATATAAAAAATATGCCGTAATTCACCAATCCAGTCATGAGTTATGCGTCATACAGACGGACAATTAAGAATTCACTATTTTATATGAAAAATCTCCGTTAGCTAGGCTAGCTCTGATTCAACTATGCGATTTTACATGCGTTATATAAAAAATATGCCGAAATTCACCAATCCAGTCATGAGTTATGCGTCATACAGACGGACAATTAAGAATTCACTATTTTATATGAAAAATCTCCGTTAGCTAGGCTCGCTCTGATTCAACTATGCGATTTTACATGCGTTATATAAAAAATATGCCGTAATTCACCAATCCAGTCATGAGTTATGCGTCATACAGACGGACAATTAAGAATTCACTATTTTATATGAAAAATCTCCGTTAGCTAGGCTCGCTCTGATTCAACTATGCGATTTTACATGCGTTATATAAAAAATATGCCGAAATTCACCAATCCAGTCATGATTTATGCGTCATACAGACGGACAATTAAGAATTCACTATTTTATAAGAAAAATCTCCGTTAGCTAGGCTCGCTCTGATTCAACTATACGATTTTACATGCGTTATATAAAAAATATGCCGTAATTCACCAATCCAGTCATGAGTTATGCGTCATACAGACGGACAATTAAGAATTCACTATTTTATATGAAAAATCTCCGTTAGCTAGGCTCGCTCTGATTCAACTATGCGATTTTACATGCGTTATATAAAAAATATGCCGTAATTCACCAATCCAGTCATGAGTTATGCGTCATACAGACGGACAATTAAGAATTCACTATTTTATATGAAAAATCTCCCGTTAGCTAGGCTCGCTCTGATTCAACTATACGATTTTACATGCGTTATATAAACAATATGCGAAACCACCAATCCAGTCATGAGTTATCGTGAGTCATACAGACAATTAAGAATTCATTATTTTATATGAAAAAACTCCGTTGGCTAGCTGGCTCTGACTCAACTATACGATTTTACATGCGTTATAAAAAATATGCCGTAATTCACCAATCCAGTCATGAGTTATGCGTCATACAGACGGACAATTAAGAATTCACTATTTTATATGAAAAATCTCCGTTAGCTAGGCTCGCTCTGACTCAACTATGCGATTTTACATGCGTTATATAAAAAATATGCCGAAATTCACCAATCCAGTCATGATTTATGCGTCATACAGACGGACAATTAAGAATTCACTATTTTATATGAAAAATCTCCGTTAGCTAGGCTCGCTCTGATTCAACTATGCGATTTTACATGCGTTATATAAAAAATATGCCGTAATTCACCAATCCAGTCATGAGTTATGCGTCATACAGACGGACAATTAAGAATTCACTATTTTATATGAAAAATCTCCGTTAGCTAGGCTCGCTCTGATTCAACTATGCGATTTTGTACTAGGACCAGTTCTGGCCCTAAGGGATCCCAGCTGCACCACTATTT
>JASANE010009639.1:0-42142 GCA_030248225.1 Trileptium ribeirensis | reverse complement strand
TACGTTGCATACGTAAGCAGAAACTATGTATTAAACATAAAAATAACACTATCTTTTCAGTTATGTCCTGGCTAACAATATACCAAACATACCACAAGATGGGGACCAGATATTACTTTCATTATTCTTAATGATACTGGAAGCGGAAGTACTTGACTAGGTTAGTTTCCACAAAGCAAATGACACAAAATGTTTACCAAGGAAATAGTCCTGACACTGATCTATAAACCTGTTATTCATTCACTACAAAGACTATAATACATTTATCTACATATTATATTATCTAGCTATATCCACGATCTTGAATAACCTGACAGATGAGTCCTAAGGAGAACGTACCAGAAAACCTATAACCTCGTGTCCTATCTATTTGTTTTGGAAAATTTATATAGGGCAGTAATTGAAAGCATCAGAGCCTAGATAAGTCAATTAGCTGATAACAGCCAACATATCTATTGTCATTGTTGACTGTCAAAGGAATGGCGCTCAGCCATTGCAAACACAACCAATTGGGAAAAGGCACGACATTATATGTATCTATAACAATTCAAATAAACAAATTACCGACCTGTGTCGTATCTAGATTGGCAACATCGTGAGATTCAAGTCAGCATGCTACCATGTCAAACCTCCCGTCAACTACGAAGAACGCCACGCACCCGAAAGCAACGCCTTGAAAAGCTTATACATTCTTGTTCTAAATGGCCATCCAAGCATTAAAACGCAGCTGCACACAGCACAATATCTTCGAAAGTCTATCAACTACAATATTATTTGGACACGTGCCGACATGGCTAACCAGCAAGACATACAAACGCAGCTACTACCAACTAACTGAAAGCATTAAGTAGTACTATCAAAAGCTAAATGAATATATACTTTTATGAGAAAGAAAACTGAACATGAGCTGAGTAAACTGTAAAGCTGAAAACGGCTGTTTAAAATGACAAGTCGAAATGAAGAGAGACAATTGGTATATATATGTTTTGGATGAAGGTATAACGGTGCGAGCTTATATAGAGCTATAACGCGATGTTCGCATGAGTTCATCAAGATATTTCATGAGGGAAATCATACTACCCGGCGGCTGAACATCAGTAAAGCTTCTGTTGATGCAATATACTTAAATATACATTCCAGATTTCCATATTTTCCCTGTCGTTTGGGTGAAGGAATATGTAAATACTTTAAAATACTGTTATTAAAAACAGTCAGAAGTTGTTGTTGGTCGTGATTTTAGTCTATCGTGAAAAGAAAAATTAAGAATGAACTGTAATTGACAAATCTACTTGATTTATTCAGCTGCTTCTAAATTAATGGCGGACAGGACCGGTTTAATAGAGTTTCAGTTGCATCACTAAGTGTAACAAAGAGCACAAAAAGTGACACTATCTTGTACTTATTTAGCCCAAATTCGATGTCACGGACGTTTTCGACCTTACCCCATCATGTTTGTGGAACCAAAATACAATGACCACAGGTTTGTCAAAGCAGAGCAATGGGTACGAGTATTTAGTACTTTATTTGAGCCTGCATGCAGCAGTTACACTGCGGGTAAAGGGTCCCGTAGCGTGAATATTTAGCGGTATTTGAAATTACTACGTGATTCCGTTTACTGTGAGTTATGTAATACGCGATGTTACTGGGTGCCATGGAAATTTACTTTCTTGATTCGGAGCTGACGTAAATGCTATGAAATTGGTAATAATTTTACAGTGTCATTATTATATAACTGCGGAATATCCGGGCGAGCTTCTCTTTTAACGGAACTGCCTTTATGCCACGAAAGACTATCACGCTTCATCGTACTTCTTCATTGATGTCATGCGATCCATCTCAGTATGCTGCCTATGAAACATATTAAGATTGCAAGAGTAATTTTAAAGATTAGAAGAATTGGTCTATTGTAGGGCCGGATAATTGATAGCTTGAAATCTAAACTGCAACTATTTCAAGTATGAAGCTATATATAGCAACGAGAGCATGTGGAAATCAAATTTATGCGTGATTTTCAAGTATAACTCAATTATTACGTTAAACAGTTGAGTTTTATGTATTCACTGTTGTACTGTACTGTGTTCAGTATTGCTTTAAAAATTTCGCTGTTGCTCTTATAACGCAAAATCACTCTTAAAGGCAATAACATGATAAATAATTGGAATTAAGCAAATACTGCTGTTTCTGATTAGCGTCATGCCTATGTATGTATGAAACCTGCTAAATTACAAGCAACGTTCTTACATTCTTCCCACAGATGCGCGAGGTACGTCGACTTAGGGAGGGTAAGTCAGACGAGAAAATTTTTAGGACCTCATAATTTCGCCAATTTTGCAAATATATATGCCCAAGTTTCCCTATATTGCTTACTTTCCCCAATTTGTGGTAATTTCTGCCAAATTTACCAAATCTTCCGTAGATTCTAAGCCTTCAGGGGTGAATCGGAGCCTTTTGGGGTAATCCACTCTATGCTCACCAATATTTCAATTGATAGAAATTTTGAATATAAATACTACTGAGGCAACCAGAGCAAATTTTTGGATACGCACTGGGCTAAGTAAAAAATCTATTGCCAGCTAACAAACATAAATTTTTGTTCAGCACTGAAAATTTTCTGAGGCTTATTTTTAGACGTAGCTTTTAACTTACATCACGTTTAGAAATATGTTATCATTAGCAAAACCACCGTGTGCAATTTTTTTTCATTTCCGAGCACTTCGAAAGTTTTCAAAAATTAGCTAATCAATCAGTAATTAACTAATAAGTAACATGTTTTTAACATCCTCGAATAGTATATAATAGACGCCTAATTCGTAATCAGCACGGCGAGATGTACTATACTCACCAAAATAATAATTTTACACTAATTATTCATTGAAAAATACGCAATAGTAGTTTGAAAATGCTAAAAATGGTGTAACACGATTAACTAATTTGTTAATTACTAATTAAGTAAAACAAGTTTTGATAAAAATATATCTCTTGCACCTGAAGGATATTAAACCTTTCAAACAAAAAAAATTGAAAAATCGGCCCAGCAGATATTGAGAGACTTCGACGGTCAGATGGTGCCGATTTTACCCCCTCTGAAAACAAAACGCTTAGCTTCGCTCCGCTCAATAATCCAAAAATGTCAGCTGTAAATTGAACGAAACAACATTTCGCGAACCCCAACAATACAAAGTCCGACAAATTCGAAATTTCGACTGTTTCTTTAAGTTATAACTGGGCTCAGACCAACAAATCCGACAAAAAATGGTAAGTCAGATAAGTAGTGCGTCCAGGATAGGATGTACAAATATCTTGGCCACAAATAACTATCACCGTGTCATTGCTCATCACCTACTAAAAGTAGCTTTCGCGTTTGGCTTTATATCAAATACATCGAATACTACATATTGCAAAACTTATACGAATTAATAAGGACAAATCCGAAAAGTTTAGTTAAAATTTCGAGAACAAAATATAACTGAAATTAAGCTGAATTTCTACTTCAGTAGAAAGTTGGCACTATTTTGCCAAATTGAGCGAGCGCCACTGTCTTGCTTTACAAAATAAAGTTACGTGCCCTTAAAGACCAAAACAGAAAAATAGCCTAAAATTAACTACTTAGTCACCGTAAGGACACAGTTGTTTGCTACGCCGTACACGCCTTTAATATACGATTCTTGTAATCTAGGTGCTATGGAAACAAATCGCCGGCTCGCGCTTACTAAAAAGCATCTTAGTTAATGATAAAAAACTAAAGAAGAAAATACGAATATCACGCCCTTATTCAGTATTCATGGTATCGATATATAAATTATATATAGATGTGATCAACAACAAGTGACAGTATATATATAATAATCAAATCACCCAAAAAGCTGACAACCGAAGTGGGTTGTAGTATACAGGGTGTTTTAGAAGTAACCACCTGCCAATCAATATCTTCTGGCGTAATATTTCGCAATGGTTGTTTATCGCTGTTTTTAATATTTCAGGTTATTATAAATATATACTGTTTATACCATGGATTCCCACGACGATCTCTGCCTGAAAAAATCTGTGTTTTAAAACTTTACTATAAATACAGAAATTATGCCGAAGTCTCACGCCAGTGGAAAAAATCATTTCGATTCAATACCTCCTACTCGCAAGACGATGACTGATATTATTTTCCGATTCGAGGACACTGGCAGTGTAGCGGAACGGCTGAGGCCGGGTCGTCCAAAGTCTGCCACAAGTGGGCACCAGAAAGCTGCATTAAACGCTGCGGTATCCTCCAGCTGGGTATTCCTCATACTTCCGTTTGGCGCCTTTACAATGAGCTTAACTTGAAGCCCATTCTGCCCCGTCTTATCCATGGACTCTCTGATGATGATTTCGATCGCACAGTCCAGTTTTGTGAGACATTTATGGGCATGGTGGAAAGCAGTGCGTTAGACCTTGATCGAATTTTGTGGACCGACGAGGCGGTTTTCAAGCTCAATGGTCATGTTAATCGCCATAATTGTGTTTATTGGGCTGAAGACAATCCACATGTCACGACTAACAAAGAGGTCAACACCACTGGAATTTATGGCTGGGCCGGAATTTGTTCACAAGGCATCGTTGGTCCATTCTTTTTTGACGGAAATGTCAATAAAACCAGCTATTTGGAACTTTTATCTGTGAATGTCTACCTGCAAATCGCAACCGAGGACCTTGTTTTCATGCATGACGGAGCCCCAGCTCACTACGCTACAGAAGTCCGCGCTTGGTTGGACGAAAGTTTCCCGAATCGATGGATCGGCCGCAGAGGTGCCATTGAGTGGCCAGCTAGGTCACCAGACTTAACTCCGCCTGACTTCTTTCATTGGGATTTTCTGAAAGAAGATGTTTATGGAAGTAGGGCGAAGGAGCCTCAAGAATTGATGGACAGAATAAAATCAGCGTTTTCTAAAATTCCAGGGAACTTATGCGCCAAAGTTTGCCGATATGTACCATTCCGACTGGAGAAATGCATTCAGCTTGGCGGCGCACAGACAAAGCTGTTCTGAGATCTCTCTTCGTAATGTAAGTAAACTTTTAATACTTATCTATAATTATACAAAACCTGGCGAGCTACCTCTCCCAGTCAACCGATAGTTAGCATCAAACAGTGGGTAGTTATTTCTGAAACACCCTGTATATATAGAAATTTTTTTCGAAACTTCATTAGATATCTCGGTTTGTAATTAAATATTAAATAAATTAATCCCGGAGAGGGCTTAGTAAGCTTATATATAGTTGAAAATAATACGAATGCAACCAACGCGAGTCACTACTAGTAAAGAAGTAAAGAAATGGCAGCACCGACGTATAAATTTCTGCATAACACAAAGCGTATCAATCATTTAAGAAAATAGAGTAATAACAAATCTGCAAGAGAAATCAGAACGCATATGTCAATTACTGATCAAATCAGTAGCGGATCCAGGATTTCACGATGGGTGGCGGTGTCCGTGGTGCCGCAACCACGCCGCCACCGCCTTATGTGCGCGAAGTATTTTGGCAAGACTTGTGGAAAATTTGTGAAACATTGGCGCAAATGCGACAAAAATTAAGAAAATTTTTGAGTTCTTTCGGAAAAATTTCGGAAATTTATCCAACCCTTTCCCCGGTGGGGGACCTGGATTAAATCAAACATAAATAAGATAATGCATAATGATATATACCATGCAAAGGTATAACAATCCATACACATGGGTAATTGTGATTCTTCAGTAAGAAAATAAAGCCGTCGCTAAGGGAAGTTTTATATATAATGATTAAGCTAAATAAAATATGTTCTGATTCAAGGATATTACATTTTAGCGTTAAAGAAGTTCCGTGTTTTTATTGACGTATATAATAATCTGTGGTGAAGGACCGATCTTGCCATAACTCAATCGGGTTATACGACACACTGGCTATGTTCAAGTACTGACATGAATAACATAATTTTAAAATTTATTACATGCAGCTGTGTTGTAGAAATACACATTTAGTTTTTAATAGTTTTTCTCAAAAAATAAGAAAATCTCCTCAACATTTACTTATTATTAAGGTCTGTACATCTCGCAGGCAAATAGTCCAGAATGCACCTTGTGGCCCACCAGCATGCACCAGTGTAGAGTCGCTACAATGAACGTCATAGACTCGATAATGCATAGAAATTTGATATTGTAGTCTGGATAGTTGTCTAAATTTTGCAATCGGGTTGTGCAAATAGATTGCTCAAGCAGCATATTCTGCTTGAATTACTGTAACGGAACTATGAATGCACCCTTAATCGTTGGTTTTGTTGTTTCTCTTGTATACGTTGTTTCTCGAAAATTTCTGACTCGTATTTTGCGAGGGAACAACGCGACAACTACAGTGCAATATCAGGCTAATATCAAATCAAGTGCAATCATAAAATCCAATAAAAACGTCAATGAAAAAACACACAAACGAACGGACGGTAGCAGCCAAAGTCAAGCCTAGGAGTGCTAGTATATATGCAAGTCGTGCTGTCCCCAATACACTAAACCTAAGCCTGGGACTTATCCTAAGCTGTGGCCCATATATCAACATTTTACTACGCATAACACTAAGCTGTTCTTTTTAAGGATATAGTTACGGCATCAGATTTTACTTGGGCCTTAGTAGCTTGGCGGCAGCAAAAATTAATCGCTAACCTTACCTCCGATCAGGATCGAAGATGTCTTGGATCAGTGCTGACGAACACGAACCAAATACTGGGTTGGAGCTATAAATTTTTCTAAGGGAGTCACTGTATGGTACACTCCTCACCCACCGCCTCCATTTTGGCTCTGCCCTAAACAAATGTAGAACTCAGCGCAGGCTTGCCCCGGTTTCATAAAACAATAAGACTATCTATAATTGTATTTGAAACGCAGCCTATGCTTTCAAACAAAGACTCTAAATTTATTACGAATATAACAAAATGTCATTTCCTTGCGTCTAGACAGTCACAACATAAAGGTCTAATTCAACACACACTAGTTTTGTCTCATAAATTTGTCACCGTAAAATAGATGCACATAGCAAAAAATCATACGCAAATGCAATATTAATATACTCTCTCTTGCGTAACTTAGTACTTAGACTGAAAGTTAGGTACATACATCAGTACTTTGTATATACATATTATGTTCCATAGACCTCCAAGAACAGTTATCTATAGGATCGCTTTTACCCCAGTGCCAAAAACCTTATTTCAATCAATAATTCTTGTGAAATTTCCGAGAGAACAACTTTTTGTTAAGACAAACTGTAGTGATCATATTTAAGGCGCTTTTGTCGTATTTTAGAGCAACATGGGCATTTTGCGTAAGAAACATGATTAAAAAGATGCGCCTGTATTAAATCTAAAACAATATTTACTTATTTACTATATTTTGTATTCGGCTATATATCGTTCTTTGGGCAATACGCAATATATTCCATGACTATAGCGTTATGCTCATGCAAGCTACTGTTGCCAATAATTTAGAGATCGCGCCTCCGTCATAATTAGACATCCTAAAAACAGTAAGTCAGCTGTGTTTTAAAAGCAATGTCATTGTACTTGCTATAGTTAAAAAGGAGCGACTGAAATATTGTTAAAATATGTAGCGCTCAACCTAGGAAACAATTGCTAGTCTCCATGGCTTTTAAAAATAACTGATTGAGTGATGGATGTTTGCAATTTTTATTCCACGTATAATACAATGTAGCTGTGCACCTTGCTAAGTGTTGGCGCTGATACAATAATTTCTTACCTAAATTATCTCAAAACTGATAGGAAGAGACTATTTTTGACTATGCATATTTGCTGTCATCCATCATTTCAGGCTATATCTATTGTCCATGGCGTCGGATCGAAAAATGAATGCAACATCCCATGACAGTGTTTTGTCTAGCTATGACCAAAGAATAAAAATTACTCCAAAAATTAAATGTTTATAAATTGGACAAGACAAGTTATCTTGCTTGTCTGGGGCGAATGATGAGTTTATACGGATATTCAATAAGTCAAACACATTAGTTTTGAGTATATATGTCGTTAACCTTGTGGGCTGCTGCAAGGGGCTAAAAATGCTAAATTTTAGTACCAAAAAGTCAAGTTTTCCCAGTTTTTAAATTTTGTTAAGCTACAACGCGCAAAATCACGTTTCAAATTATAATTTTTTCTTTTAAAAACTGTGACTTATAAATTTCAAAACTCTTGGGCTTTTTGGTATATATAAATTCGAAGAACAAATAAAGGGTGGTACAAGTTTGATATGTGATGAAAACGACAGTGGTGCTAGCTTTAATATATTACCCGTGCATTATTGCTATTCTAAAAACTTTAAAGTGGGTTCAGGAATCGCCATTCGGATCCCTGTCATTGTTATCTAACGCAGATTAGCTACACTAGCTCAGGTTCCTTTCGCTGCGCGAGTAACTATAATAGTCATATTCCAACAATATAATCAAATATCGATTTGTGCCCAAAAACGCCTTTATATTATAGACAGACACAGCGGCTAGACGGCAATTAATTAGTTCTTAACGCAGGTATAAATACCTCTACCAAGATAATCTATGTTCAGTATTCAGAATCTCAAATTTATAAAGTAAACTGCGGCACGATCGAACAAAAAGCAAAAAATTCACAAATACCTTTCAAATCAAATTATTATAAGGGCAAAGACAGTCCTTCGTTTCCCTGAAATGTATATAACACACGTCGCTTCGTGCCGTGCTTAAGAAGGCGAATTGCCATAAAAATAGCACAAAAATCCCGAAAACACACTGCGCAAAAATAATATAAACAAGTGATTATTTATGGCAAACAATACAAAACAACAACTGCTGACAGACACTACACTGGCTGGCGACGAACGCGAAGAGTTTATAGAGATATGTTGGGTAGTATACAATAGGCAAAAAAATATTTTTATACCTACGTTAATAACTCTTTAACTTAATGTGTAAAAAATATCACATTTCGGTTTCACTGACATTTTACAGGATTAATACAGTAGTATATCAGCGAATGCCGAAGTAAGCAAAAATAACGCATGTTTTGAGATCGTAAGTAGTACTTTGTCAAAACGGTTAAACGATTATGCATAAATAAACAAATTATTATTTATATACATGAATCTTAATATTGTAATTACATAACTTTATGTCAAATGCTTTTTGGTCACACACTGTAATAATTAAAAACAAGACAACACAAAGCTCAACTGCGCATCAGGAAAGTATGTTTGAACCCTGATGTTGGTGATTCGATGAAGCCAGGCCCGGCTCTAGGGTAGGGCTAACTGGGCTATAGCCCACAGGCCACCTTTGGGGACAGGCCATTTTTGGGCGACTGCATAAGTTTTAATGCCAATTTTCTAACAAAGGCTTAAATTTTTATCTAAGTCAGGCCATTCATGGATAGCGACCACCCAAGAATTGCTATGAAACTGTAACTCCAGGCCATAAATCCTTTAAAATGTCACAGTTTCGTAAGTGCATGGCACTAGCAGGCAACCATTTGCAACGAGTGGAACATACCAGTATCTGAAACGTTTTCGGCAAACAGGCCACATCAAACTATCAGCCCACAGGCCACAATGAGCTTGAGACGGCCCTGGATGAAGCGATACTTGGGTAAGTGGACAAAAACGCTATTTAAGCAATAGCGAACGCAGCTTGCCGTTTAGAATTTTGTGGGGATGGAAAACCATTCTTATTTACGTTAGTGAAACATGTTTTAGTAACACAAGGATACGAAACAACCGATATCTCAATGGGAAAAGCACTGCAACGGTACACAGGAAATTTGATTTATATACAACTCGAAGTGAATAAGTAGATGGCGTGTCGAAGGGAAGCGAATCGAATTTGTCTATACTGCGCCATAGCGACTATTCAGAGGTTTCAAATTGAGTGTATATAAAACTCGAAAAAGCGCAGGGATAAGTAGATGGCGTGTCGAAGGGAAGCGAATCGAATGTGTCTATACTGCGCCATAGTGACTATTCAGAGGTTTCAAATTGAGTTTATATAAAAAATGAAAAAGCGCAGGGATAAGTAGATGGCGTGTAGAAGGGAAGCGAATAGAATGTGTCTATACTGCACCATGGTGACTATTCAGAGGTTTCAAATTGAGTTTTCTAACCAATCCTATAACAATGACAATATGTACGCAAATAACAATGACAATAATACGCCAACAATAATCATTACGGGAAGGATACAATCATTTTCAGCACATACCAAAAACCATAGAAATCGTTATTTCTTCAGCAATGACGTAAACTTTGGAAATTTAAAATCACCCCTATTATTTCAACGTGTTCAGCAATAATGATAACACTGCACCCATTCTAAAAGTTCTGCATACAAAAAAATTAAAAACTATTAACATTTGCCTATCTGGTGCCAAAATTGGGCATTTTTAACCCCCTACGGCATCCTACAGGCGTAACGACAAACCCAATCTATGTTTAAAACAATGAAACCAATGTATTAAACAAGTTAAATAACTCTATAATCCTATCGTTCGCCCCCAAATAAAAACTTCACATAGTCAAATTACTGAAAATTCATTTTGTGTGGGTTTCAAAAAATTTTATCATATACGCTTCGATGAAATTCGAAACATTGGCCTCTATTTTCTGATGTACCGCCTGTACGAAGTTACAACAAACATGAAACGTCGGTACACCTGAAATGTCCAAAATCATAATTTCCGAGTCCTGTCGATTTTCTCAGCATTGGGTAGGAAGAAAATCACTGGGGCATCGCAGCCACGAAACTAGGTACAGTTAATTTCCAGTATGAGTCGAATAAAAATCACAACTATCGTCCAATTCAGTGATGGGATGTGAGTGACACGGACAGATAAAACAATTTATAAAAAAAAGTAACACATATTTGAAGAAATTACTTTACATAGAAACGTATTGTTTGTACCACGATCTATGCGACACAATAAACCTGGATGTGTTGTTTAAAGAACCCGAGAAAATTGCCTTGACTGATTATTGTTTATCGAAATTATTTTGATTTTCCACTTCTGTTTGAGAGAGATACGTGAGACTAAATTAGCGCTGTTAATAAATTAGAACATTGGTGGCATGAATTGTAGTTGAAGGTAGCAGAAGATATATTTTTTACGCCAGCTTCCAAATCTTGGACATCGGAGCAGTCAATGCGGCCACGTCTTAACGTAGTTGGATATTGCACAAATCCAGGAGCGTATCCACCTAGGGTGTCACGGTGGTCACACCCTCGCATGTTTTAGCTTTAGGGGGTCAGTGTAAATCTCCAACACCCACTTTTGTCAAACACGTTTCCACTGCATATTTACACTTTACACATCACAAGCTACAACCCCCACTTTTAGCTCATGGAAATTCTATAAATTGGTTCAGACCTCCACCCCACAATTTCAGGGTTATCGCTGAGAAAATGCGCACACTCTATATAATCATTTAAGTGAAACACGCGTGAATTTAGAACAGTGAATTTATTTCAAATAACTTTAGAACAATGTATCTTAAAACTCAAGTTTTAGTTAAAACTCGTCACTGCTTTCCACAGTACGTTCGGTGTTTTAACAGTCGATTTCGAAGCTTAAAATTAGCAAATGCAAATACTGTGACAACCAGATTCTTAGGCAAGTCTCCGATTGTTTTCGCGATAAAAATTTTAAACTCAGTTTTTGCGATAATGTGATGGCTTTTTAAAGTTTTCAACAGTTCGATCTAAGCGCTTGGCGACGTGAGAATCCTCCTTATCTAAGCACGTATTAATTAAGAATCGTTTATTGAAGTACTACTTATTCAGTATGTTATGTCATATTTAGAATCATTAAACAAACAAAGACAAAACGCAATTTAAAACACCAAACAATTATTAAAATCCACAAAGCATACAATATCTACGCGGCAATTGCGGAGGTCTCCAGTAGACGTGTCGAAGCAAAACGAATAAGCGTTTGAGAGTAGGTTTGAGGCCTACATTGTGTACTATATAGTACAGTCGGGGTAATCACGTAATCCGAGCTGCTTCTATTGGTCGCAGTGACAAACTTGACTCAACGGTCTTTAAACCTACTGTCTCTCATCTAGTAAGTTTTGAACAAAACTTCGTAATCCTGTCAGCAGCGAACAGAAAATGTTTTCGATCTACCCTTCATCATCAGGCCATCGTTGTGTTTATAATCAATATTGTCAATATATTGGTGCCGGGTATTTACAATATATTTCGAGTTTAACATCGTCCGCCCCTAGAGCCCGCATCAAGTCGAAATTGTCAGGCTCACCCTATCCGACACGCTATTTAGAAGACCTCACCCAGACCGGTCACACTCTCCTAAGATACATTGCCTTCATGCACAAAATATCCGGATTGGAGACAGTAAAATATTGTTTGAAGATAAGTGTTCGCATTCCTGTATATTTTGCGCTGTATTGAGCTTATAGCATAATGCATTATACGAGTATTCTCACTGCTCCGCTGGGTCCTCAACAAGCTTGCGTTAAAATTGCACAAAATTCTATTCTGCACATAAATATAACATGATATGCAACAACATTTTGGATCTATCCTTGGACCTAATTTAACCCGAGACCCAAGGGAGAACACCCGACCCGTTCCGACTCTAGCTGATCTGACCTGGCAGTGGTCTCTATTCCACACAAACAATAACTAAAGGAAACGGCAAGCGTCTTCGGATCATTTATGTGCAATTTTCGGGCCGAATAGCATTTTAGATTAAACTGTTATATACTGTACAGAGGTGCTTATGTGCTAAGTTTTTCCACAAAGCAAACATCTAATCTGATATGCACCTTGTTCTCCGCAGATTATGGCTATATACCTAATAAATGACTTTGTCTCTGAAAAAGCCAGTAAAATAAGTACATAATGTATTACGAAATTTCCCAAAAATGTTCCAATTAGTCTCTCTAAGATGGCCGTTAGATTTAGCTTTGCAGAATATATTAATCAGTAGCAAATTGATTGTTCCAAATTTATAGTAGTACGTGGCCCTTAACAGCAAATTCAAATTCAAAAGCACCGTTTTTTACAATTAATCAAACCAGCCAAGCGCTCACACCAATTAAGCAAAGAATATTTGATTAATTGATGGTACTACTATCAGATAATGCATTTAGCGGAAGAACCTGAAACGCATCAGTGGTTTGGCGTGGCACGAAGTGTTAAGAATAAACTATTGTAGTGCACTGGTGCTTGTATATTACGTATTGTACTGATATTTGTTGTTGCCTAAATCATACGCTATAAGGAATATTATTATATATAATGTTGCTTTTTCCACTTAATATCAAGTATATAAATTTAAGTACCTAGAGAGAAATCTGCTGTGGACACCACACACCAATTTTAATCAATATATTTTAGGTTAATACCTAAACAATCACCACTCCAAAGTATCGTTAAAATGCTACATAGTACTGGAGGAACATATATATTTGTAACAGATATTGCAATGACCAACATAGTCGTACTAGTCACACGAAAACCCAAATATATCATTCGACAAATCAGTATTATAAACGAAATACTATTAGCAACTAAGCCGGTGGGATTTTCGTTAGCATTTGATGCCTATTATGCTATGATAGGGAGTAAAAAATGAAAAAGCAACGAAACATCTGAGTGTTACAATAGACTTAAGCGTTCCTCATCAAACCAGATCCAAATTCCACTGTCTAAAATTAAGTGTGCGGGCCCAACAGTTTTCTAACGAAAATGTATATTTAATGAGAACAGTCGTCGACAATAGAAATTTCGGTGTTAAGACCATTATAGTTGACAACAACTATATCTGTTCTATATAGTGCGAAATTAAATGTTTTTGAAGAGGGGACAAATATAATTTCCGAGATTTTTAGGGTGTCATCACTCAAACGAAATGAAATTCTTAAACAATTAATAAGAGTCCGATTGTTGAGTACAACTCTCAATGCGGATGTTCGTGACGATAAACGATTTCCAGTAATGGAATACTGGACGTGTTTAGTTTACCTTCGGAACCCGTGATGGTAGCGGCCAGGCGTCATAAAACATATGCCGAATATTTACAAACGATGTAACTGAGAAGGCATCTGAATTTCGTTTCTGTATATCTCTTAACATAAGTAACAAGTTAAGATGTCATTTGCACTATCTTAATATGTCCTTTGCAATATTAATTACCTGCAAAACTGCAGTTATCACATAACTGTGGAGGCTATATACTTCACTGGCGCCATGTTATATAGAAACGATTCGGAAAGACATGAACTACCTTATTCGTAAAAGAGACTTGGCGTTACTGTCGACTTAAAAGTATTCATTTTACATTTTTTTCGCGCACCTCTAAACATACATCTACACTAGGGTTTCAAATTAAAACACCTTTCTTATAAAGATAGTGGCAAATGCGGAACACATTTTGTTTCATCTTTGGAACACCATATCCGGCCGTGGTAGAGGGGCTAGACCAGCTACAAGACGTTATAACGTATTGCACAATATGATTCTTAAACCAAATTTAGTCATATATTATTTTATAGAAGTGAATTTTTCTCCAATTCGTAGAGGAGGAAGAAAATATACTAGCCGCAGTAACCCACAAAGCAAGGAGGGGAAAAGAAATAGCATCATAATTGCTAGATAGAGATTCTTTAGCTCTATAAAATGAGCCCAAGACGACCCATGTGGTTTCATACAATTTCACAGGTTATGAAAATATGACTGTTTTCGTGTATTTTGGGTCTCTCTGCCCATTTTAAAATTCATTTTTGCCCAATCTTACACCGTATTTCAAAATAGTGCATCATGTGCAGCTAGATTAAACTTCCTTTGCCCACAAAATGAGCCCAAGCAGCCAAATAATTTTCATTGATTATGAAATTATGACCGTGCCGAGATACAACCAAAAACTTGTTTTGTCGGACACCATTTTGACCCATACGAGCACCTTCGGCTCACTTTTACGGTGGAAGGACTTGAAATTTTCGGCCATAATTAAATGATTTCAGGATTTCGTTTGAGCTATCGTGCGAGACGATCGATCTACGCACAACTTCTCTTGCTCCACAAAGCGTATGCGAAAATTTGACTCCGGCGACCAAAAAATGTCCTCACTGCCGTACCCCCCCCCCCAGAAAAAAATTTTCCAAGCTACCGGGGGTTACCCCCTCGTGGGGTCTACCCCACTTGCGTGTATGCATCGTCAGCATGCATACAAATATACCAATAATGAAATCATTGTTTAATTATTATTCTTCAATCTTATCACGTAAAAATAAATTGAACGATTTGCCATTTTGTATCTGACATTAAAACAATTTCAAAGTTTCAGGAAGGTGATGTGGAATTTGCACTGTCCTAGTTAGTAGCAACCATTATATCTTCAACTAAAGCTCCAGATTTTATCCGGCTCCTGTTTATCTGTTTTACTAATTTGGCACCAAAAATATTTTTTCTGAAACAGTAGCCCCGGCCTCGGCACTTAAATTTTACCTTTACCGGGTCCGGGGCTGCGACGTTGTTGCCCCGGGCCCGGGGCTAAGTCCCGGTACATCCCTAATTTATACATTACCTTCTTTGAGGTAATAACATAGATTGTGGCGGTTAGAAATACACGTCAAGCGGAGTCACGACGGTTACAAATTTAGTTCACGGATCACGGACAAGCAAATCAAGCACTGCCAGACTGCGGGTCACAGGTCAATATTACTTACCAGTTTTGATCGAAGTTTTCTCACTAGTGCATTACTGCGACAAAATTCGCTGTCTGTTCACCGGATTGATGGATTTTCGCAATTTTTATTTGACGTGTATTGAAATGTAGTTGTGCACCTAACATTGTATATCAGCACTGCTTCCATTATTTTCTACTGAAATTCACACAGAACCGACACGAATTGGAAACTTTTTGATTTTGGCTATTTTGAGTCACCAAACACTTTGGGTTATAATTTGTTCTAAGACTTTGGATCGAAAAAGGAATCCTCTCCTCAAGCAATGCAATTTGTTACGCATTTTTGTCAAAGCGATTTTTTTCGAGCTACGGTCCATAGTTTAAACGAACACACAGTTTGAAATCTAGCCAGTTTGCGTTTGCGAACACTCAAATAAAATTACCGCAATTTTTGTGAACAAAAAATTGTCGAATCTGACTTGAGCGGGTTTTGTTAGCGAACACTTGGAGCTTAATTATAGGACCAATTTGATCAACAACATACCCACGATCAATTAGTGCTGAAGCTAAGCAATGTATGCTGGCTAGGGCGGTTCGGCGACACAGCTGTCTGTGTTTAATAGGGTAAACGATCAGTCGTTGCCAATTTACTGTAATAAAACTGAAAAGCGAAAACACGTGAAGACGAGACGCAAAAAAGTAATATAATTTATGTCTGACTGAACAAAACATGAGAAAACCAATCCAACAAATTCCAATTAGCGTAATTGCCACCACCACAACAGCATATTATGTCAATCATTATACAAATGCAAATTTTCAATTCGAATAACTATGGTCGAATGACACACACTTTGTTGGTAAAATTATACATCAATTATTATAACTAATGAATATTTGAGTGACAAGGGTTCTCCAATGTGCATCTTTAGTGTGTAGTAGCAGTAAATCGTTTATTACCGGTCATTGGATGTTGCAGCTCGAAGGGTTTTGCATACGGAATTAAGGCCATCATAGCGTTTTTCAGACGTAGCAACTGCTTACCTATCCAATTTGTGAAAATTAACTCGATGAATCGTTTGACCATGGCGGAGGCCTACGTCGTTTTAAGAGTCGTGCATCATATGGTTGGTAAAGGTCGCTTACTGTGGGTGGGGACGCAGGCTTGTCATGGGGATGGGGATCCCCATCCCCATCGCCATGGGGATGGAGATGGGGTGGGGATGACTTTAATTTCGCGGGGATCCCCATCCCCGCGGCGGGGATAGGAAGCAAATCCAATTTTAATTCAGTACCTTTCATGCATGAGCGCAATGTCGGCTGAAGTGTAAAGCTGCACTTGTACAGTAGACTTGTAGATTATGTCTGCATTGATCCACGGTGAACTGTGTTCACTACCGGGGTGCACGCAGCACGTCCCAGTATCCCCTTCGCCATAGGGGAACGCGCCCGATAGCAAGGCAGACTGACAGCCACGGGCCCCAGTTTCCCCTGCTAGATACTCGAACTCTCTAGTAGTCAGGCAGAAACTGGGGGGCTAGATACTTGAACTCTCTAGCCTTCTAATATTTTAGAATTTGCCTGATACTTTACTCTCAGACATTTTACCGTCCAGATACTAAACTCTCTGGCCCACTTGTACCGGATATCGCATCGATTAACCTTAGATAAGCTAGATACATATCCTCTCTAGCTAGACTATACTACTGCATTTTGCTAAGCAGCCTGAGCCTGAGCCTTCCGTGCCAGCCTGAGCCTTCTCATATGCCTCTTGAACCTCCGAACCGAAAGGATTGATGATGTTTTGCCAATTATCTTCGCACTATACAGGTTTAAACTTCAACCGATAATTGAACAGAACATAATGCTTGCCGACTGGCAAAAGTTGCAACAAAGGCCACACGATTTTGAAAACTTAATAATATCACGCTAGATGTTTATGTGAGGATCCCCATGGGGATCCCTACGAAGATTTCATGGGGATGGGGTCGAGAATTCATCCCCATGACAAGCCTGGTGGGGAGGGGTTTCCGAAGACTACCAAGTGAGTTAGACTGTTAAGATGCGAAGTTTAGGCTATAAGGCTTAATATCGGGAACGGGGCCCACGCAACCTTTAGGTGTTGGACGTTATAAAAAAATCAGCTAAGTTCGGTGGCAACAGCCCCCAAATAAGAGTAAGTATACGTGGCTCATATAGCACCTTAGTTTAGGCTTAGCGTACAGAGGCATAGTATGCATTTAACTAGAACACAGAATCCTACATTAAACAAGTTTGCGTCACCTAAATAATCTGCCCCAAGGCTGTCCAACAAGTTGCAGGTAGCCTTTCAAGCTTTGTTTACGTATCTAAAAAAGTTTACGCGCAAAAAATGTACGATTTAATCAACTGATGTCAATAGAACAATACAAAGGCGCCCCATCTTTTGTCGAAAAACAGGGACCATGGACGTTTGCCCAAAAATTTTCAGATTCTGGAAATTTCGGTTATTTTGTAATCCTCGAGACTTCCCCAGATCATTTCGACCAAAAAATTTTAGATTTTAAATTTTAAGTCCCCAATGGGACCACAAAATTTTTTCTTACAAAATTAGATTTTTACTCATCATTAGACGCGCCTTGTCGAGCTGAATCGAATAGTGATATTTTTAACGGGATCCAGTAACCGGATCCTAAGTTATGGCTAAAATTTATCTGACGCTGAGAGGCTCAGCAATTGAACTTTTTTGGACATAACTTAGGAGACCCCGCTGAAAATAACACTATTAGACTCAACTCGTCAAGCCGCATCGAATGATGGATAAAAATCCAATTTTTAAGGAAAAAAATTTTGAGTTCCTAAGCGATCATTGGACCTGAAAAAAATCAAAAATTTTAAAAATTAATTTTTTTGGTCGAAATGATCAGGGGAGGTTTCAAGGATCACAAAAATACCAAAATTTACAGAACCCGACCATTTTTGGACAAACTCGGGATGGGGATAATGGAAGAGAACCTTTTTGTTCCCAAATTTCACGATTTCAATTATTTAAAGCTGGATCAGAACGCCGCGCATCGACAAATGAAAAATGGGCACTCGCTAGCGAAATTGGGCAACACATCAACAGGTGACGCACTCTAGCTGATTAATCCAGAAGTCAGCGTCCGAGAACTCCGGACCTCGCGAAACGATACGCAAACACGCACAGTAAAACAAATTCACTTCATACAACACGTGGATTGTGTGATGTGATTTGATGCTAGTGGGCGTTATGCGTCAATCAGAGGCGTCACCCTCTAGTCTCTCCCAAAGGCGATAAGAACATTTTAGCAATTTTTAATATCTAAAAATCTCGACTATCGCGCTTGCTTATGCTACCAAACTCGAATGCATATCTTCATGCGCTACTGACAGTTCAAGAAATAGTTTTATTTTACGCTCAGACTGTAATATATAACATGTAGAGAAAATTCAAACACTTTACAACACCATAATATTTACTTTAATATCCGGCAAAATTTAAACTACATATCGAGTACTTGAAGAATAGCGACGACAGTCATATATATGTATACGCAGGTAAATAACTTGAGACGATTGCCCTTTTACCGATAAAAAGTTTAAAGTATGGTTTAATTTTTTGATCAGGGCAATTTTATTCTAGACATTTAACTTTCGTTATGCCCAGTTTTTGTCCAAACCGGTGACTTCTTGTTTTGTTGATATATGTATCGGGATAAACATGCGCCGGACAGTACAAACGATGCTTTCGACAAACTGCCCTGTTCTGGAAAAAAGTAAAAAACGGTATATATGTATTTATTTGTCTCAAAGTGCAAAATATAGCCAAATCAGCAAAATCTAACCGCGTATAATATATATCGTACTGTAAAATTAGCGTCCCGTAAATCATCAATCGTTCATAATGAACTGTTGGTTTAAACACATTTGCGTTCGCAGACATTAGCTTTTGACATATGTAGTGTACGACATAAAGCTGATGTCCTAATTATATACAGACAACGGTATATATCACAGGAATATCATGGCACTACACCAACCACGCTATAACAGAAATACCATATAGCTATACAAACAATATTCATAATCTTTTAATATACGTACAAATATAAAAAAAAAATTTGAATTAGATTAAACGAAATTTCGAACGATTTCGATTAACCCTTTCTTAGGCCAAAGCGGGGCCTGTATAATATTGAATAATCTTTTGCTCCAGCCGCAGATTGAACCTATATCGCTCGGGTGCAAGTATTATGCGTAAGCCACTGCGCCATATAGCAACTGCGCAACAGCAAACGAACAATAACGCACGCCGAACTACAAGCTCGGCATTTAACACGCTACGTAATGTACGCTGTGGCAAATGTCAATATATGACGAAAATTTTGGCCGATTTCGATAATTGTGATTACACAAACTTTTTATCGATTCAGAAGTTTCCCCACGTTTTTATCGGCTAATTCTCTAAAACGAGGGCAATCCAAATATTTCGACTGTACGGATACGTATGCAATAATGTATAGATTTTGAGGTTGGAAAACCCTATGCATCAATACTAACAGTGCTTTCCATTTAGTAATCTTGTGATAAAGTGAAAATAAACCCACGTTTCAGCAAGCACCTGGAACAGTTTCAGCACTTAAGCAAAAACAAACAGAGAATGGCCCCGACAAAAATTTAGATTTGATTTGGATGGCTATATGTTAGCTGTTATCCACAATAATGTTCGACGAATATGCCACAGCGGTTAAACAAATTCATATTATGGATAGCATTTAATTCAGCAATGGCTAATCAGGTCTGACTCTTTGACCGGCGCTCGCTCGATGCCACGAAACGTTTCATAACACTGCTTGCTCGAAAGGCGTACTATATTATATCAAGCGCTATATGCCATGTCCAGATCGTTTCTGAACATATCTATTACTACGGTAATGTATTCCTCCTGTTCTAGGAGCAAAAAACAATGCATATACCATTCGCTCAGTAAGCACTCTGTAGCTCGCCACAAGAACATTTAGCTTTTAAAAACATGTAACAACTATTTCTCACTTCTCATATTTCTCACTTGAGAAATAGGAAATAGACAAGAAGTTTCGAATCTCGAAGCTCATGTATATGTAATTGCAGTCAAACGAAACATCCCAGATGTCAACATATTGTGGATGGTAACAATATTGCTTAATATGTATCGTCAGTAGTAGAACATAGTTAGACCTATTTTGTGCTTTAATCGCAAGGAGCCCCGACACATTCAGCGTAAGCAATGGCAACTGCATGTACCGTATCATATACCACAATCTGTTAGGTACTATAATAACGCAGACTTGTTTCCATAGTGCCTTCACAGACAAATGTAACAAAAATTCAGCGCTAACCTATCCAAGGAATCAACTTATATTTATCACAGAAGATTAATTTGATTTAGTCTATTGGTTGTTGACCTAAGTACATACTTCAGTTGAACAAAATTTCACTAATTACATAGTCAATGACGTAATCACTATTATGTGATATTAGTGTTGGGAACCGGCCGGCGGCCTAGCTTCGACGCGGCCGCCGGGTAGGCCGGCCGAAATTCCAGCTGGCCGTTTTAAGGGTTCGCTGTGCAGCGAAAATCCGGCCAGTGCCCAACACTACTAGAGGTCGGCGTAAGCCTTAGTCTAAGCCTAAGCCGATAATCCGTGAACCAATTACGCTGATTTTATCACATTTCGACGCAGGTTGTCCGCTTGGTTCGAATAGTTTATAAACGATAGACTATGTGTTTGATTATCATGCGAGCATAAATTTGCACTTTTGGAAATAATCGGTATTGCATTGATGTAGTGGAGCACGTGTTTTAGAAACAGCTAAAACAGACTTCAAGGTAGCAATATGGTCATACTTGGGCACTTGTATATATTTACAAGCATTATATACAATACGTAAGTATCGTCGCCAGTGAATATAAACCTGGAAATTTTTGGGATACGTTTGAACGCGATCGCTGGATTCCGTCTACCTATTGAAATGTCTCTGGTCTTACCACGTTTATGCAACAAGAAATGCAAATAAGGTAGCGTAGAGCAATATGATTTACACAATATGTCAGGCTACCAACTGAAATGTCTCTGGTCTTGCCACAATGATGCAACAAACATGCAAATAAGGTATCGTAGAGCAATATCTGATTTACGCAATATCTCGGGATGCTTTTGAACGCGACCGCTGGAGTCCGCCTACCAACTGAAATGTCTTTGGTTTGTCACATTTATGCAACAAAAAAATGCAAATAAGGTAGAGTAGAGCAATACGTAATTTTTGCATTATTCCGTAAGCATTTGAGGCCGAAAGGTAGTTACAGTTGCTAATAAGTTTGTTCAAAAATGTAAACTGTTTTCGAGGCTTCTTGGCATAGGTTAAGCATTCGTTGTTACACTGTAATAGGAACCACAGCGTAAACAACGTCGCGGTTTTGCACTTAAGTTTGTTGTGGATGAATGTCATTTCGTGCATAATAAGCATGGAAAAATTTATATTTTTAAAAATATCAAATTAAAAAATTGTAAAATTACTCTAGGAGAAGTCCGCTGGCGGTACTGTTGAATACCAGATGAAAGTTGCTGACCGGTGGTTTTTCCGGCCGGCAGGGCCGGCTTGCCAAAGCAAAATCCGGCGGGCCCAACACTACATATATGATATATCTTGATTTGGTAATTTTTATTTCTGATGTTTGCATTCGATAGCGTATTCTGTTTTAATATCGAACCTATTTGAGCATGGATCACAACCCATTTCTAAGAGATAAAGTACATATTATGCTTGCCTATTCATCTTTCAGATCAGTAATTACAGTGTTCTAACTTGCATTTTTACCAAATTAACGTCTCGCATTATCTAAGTAAACCCAACGGTAATAATTATTTACCAATATATTGTCATTTGAAAAAGGCAACAAATGTGTCTTTTTCAAGTAGGCAGTATAAAGCTATTTTACGCCTATTAACATTAACTACATTATATTAAATATGTAATATATATAACACATAATATTATAAAATATATAATGGATATACAAAGACAATGGAACAATAAACTATTATACAAAGAAAATACCGATGCAATCCAAGATTGAGCATAAAGCTTTCAGATCAACATTAAAGTAACGAATAAAAATGAAGACGACAAAGTCAGAAATCCTAACCTATAACTAAAACGCTTTAGTCACAGTGCCGTAATAAGCTTGCTAATAATTACATTCATAAAAAGACATAATACCATAAAAGCATATTATCTTAATTTATACTAAATAACTTGATATGGTAATGGGAAGTTAAATCAAAAATAAGTGATGTATCTTAAATTAATGTAACCAGGCCGGATTTTATATCCACAGGTTACTGTGTTGAAACTTTATGCATCAGATCTGATCGTGAAATCAGTTGTTTGAGAGTATAATTCGCCAAGAACAATTGCTTAAATCGGTAAACTGTTTAAATATAACAATAATTTGTTGGCTTTAAAAATATATACAATGCTCAGAGTGAGGTCAATAATTTTGACGTCAAATCTGCGTAATATAACAACTGACTGTAATTATTGCGCAAAAAAGAAAATTTCTACAATTTTAACCCTGCAGTCAAACATTTGGTAATTTTTAGCCGACATTGGAAAAAATTATCATAATTTCAGCATATCAGAGGAAAATTATTAGACGAGCGAGAAAGTTCGGTCACGGCGGGAAATAACTGCAGCTAATCAATCGAATTCGATTACCCGAAATTTCAACTGATTTCGATTTTAATGGCCCTAAATTTCAAATTTGTGAAAAAATTTAGATTTTCAATTAAATGAAAGGTGGACCAATTTCGAATGCATTAGGGTCAAACGAAATTTCTATCGATTGCGATTTCGATGGTTTTCGATTGATTTTATTTTTCAATTTCACCCGATTTCAACATGATACACCTAAATCGATCGAAATAGCATAAATTGAAAAGTGAAGCCCCTTGCGGTCGAAATTTCAAATCTATAATAACTTTTGACTTGCTATTAAACGAATCACCGGCCGATTTCGACCCATGCCGATTAAACAAAATTTCGATCGATTGCGATTTCGATTGTTTTAGATTGCACTTATTTTTTGCAGGAACTGTACCTTGGGGCATGATTTGGGGTGGGCCAAAATGTAGCGAAAAGCATGAACTGGTGGAAGCCGATGTGCCTGGACGCCTATAATTTCCTCTTGTTTGAAGAAACCAGTTTAGACTGAATTTGTTGAAACATTTTCACTATGGTCAACTAAAACACACTTTCGAGAACCCTACTTTCTGCCATAGAATGTAAGCAATTATGATTTGGCAAATTAATAATATTCGCTTTCAAAATAAACCGCAATTTCCTTTCATAAATGTATTACTACCAGTTGGATTGTACCGCATCTCAACCACACCTACGTATTAACGTACCAACGACAGCAAAGAGATCGCCACAAGCGTCGCATTTCTACAAACGACCGCAATAAAATTCATGTAAGCGTTGAGCTTCCCGTAGTCCTGTTTCATACGCGCCGTGAACGGTAGTATAGTGCGATTCACTGGTTGCCTCACCAGCGAACAAAACTCGTGGAACCTAAAGCCAATAATATTGCTTATTTTGGTTCGACAGTCAAACATCAATATTGTATAAAACCGTAAATAATACTAGTAACTCTATCGAGATTGCAGAACGTAGTGAAACATAGGTACACCTGCGCCTTTTGCGTGCACATCAAATCAGCTATCGATAGCATTCGTCGATATGCTATATGTGGACATCACACAATGCCAGCACAAGATATAACAAAACCAACACCGGCAATGAGTTTCCCATGCCCGAAAAACCCAAGTACAATTTTTCAGCAAGCCCAGGACGTCAGAACAAATTTTCAAATTTTGGGACGAGGAACCATGAGGGTGCCATACCTGAAACGCCATAACTCCAAAACCGAAGCGTTAATCGAAAAGCAAAAAAACATCGGCATTTATCATTTTACTATGAAATAAAACCAACCAGAGAAAGAAATTCGAATGTTAACATAAAAATAACCTTGCTTCCGTGAAGGGTACTAAAATGGTATAAAAACCCTCATTTTGACCTCTGACCCCGAACCAAGGGGCGCCATAGCCTTGTACCCATGGAATCATAGGTCGCAGAGTAAAAGCAATACCGGCAATGAGTTTCCCATGCCCGGAAACCCCAAGGTAAAACTTATCAGCCGCCCAAGACGTCAGACCAAATTTTCAAATTTTGGGTCGAGGAACCATTGGGGCGCCATACCCCTGTACCTCAAGCCCCATAAATCCAGAACCGGAGCCTTAATCGAAAACAAAAAAGAGGCATCGGGATTTATCGTTTTATTATGAAATAAAACCAACCAGAGAAATTCGAAAGTTAAGATAAAAATAACCTTGCTTCCGTGAAGGGCACTAAAAACCCTCATTTTGACCTATGACCCCCAACCATGGGGCGTCATACCCCAGTACCCATGGAACCATGGGTCGCAGAGCAAAACCAGCACCGGCAATGAGTTTCCCATGCCCGAAAACCCCCAAGTGAAACTTTTCAGCCGCCCAGGACGTCAGAACAATTTTTCAAATTTTGGGACGAGGAACCATGAGGGTGCCATACCTCAAACCCCATAACTCCAAAACCGGAGCCTTAATCGAAAAACAAAAAAGAGGCATCGGCATTTATCATTTTACTATGAAATAAAACCAACCAGAGAAAAAAATTCGAAGGTTAAGATAAAAATAACCTTGCTTCCGTGAAGGGTACTAAAATGGTGTAAAACCCTCATTTTGACCTCTGACCTCGAACCAAGGGGGTGCCATACCTTTGTACCCATAGAACCATGGGTCGCAGAGTAAGACCAATACCGGCAATGAGTTTTCCATGCCCGAAAACCCCCAAGTGAAACTTTTCAGCCGTCAGGACGTCACAACAATTTTTCTAATTTTGAGACGAGGAACCATGAGGTTGCCATACCTCAAACCCCGTAACTCCAAAACCGGAGCCTTAATCGAAAAACAAAAAAGAGGCATCGGCATTTATCATTTTACTATGAAATAAAGCCACCCAGAGAAAGAAATTCTAATGTTAAAATAAAAATAACCTTGCTTCCGCGAAGGATACTAAAAACCCTCATTTTGACCTCTGACCCCCAACCATGGGGCGTCATACCCCGTACCCATGGAACCATGGGCCGCAGAGCAAAACCGGAACTGGCAATGATTTTCCCATGCCCGAAAACCCCCAGATGAAACTTATCAGCCGACCAAGACGTCAGAACAAATTTTCAAATTTTTTGACGAGGAACCATTGGGGCGCCATGCCCGCGTGCCTCAAACCCAACAAATCCAGAACCGGAGCCTTAATCGAAAAACAAAAAGAGATATCGGCTACTATTTACTATGAAATAAAACCATCCTGATAAAAAATTCGGCCCATGTCAACTTTAGGGGCCGAAGTATAAGGCATGCCATGCCGTTCTCGATATACTAAGTCTAAGCCTTAGTCTTAGCCTAAGCTAAGGTCCCTATATGAGCCATGTACTAAACCTAAGCCTAAGTCGGGGGCTGCCGCCCCCCGAACCCCCCGCTCTAAGCTGTTCTTTTTTCTAACATTATAACGTCCGGCCCCTAAAGTTGACATGGGCCAAAAATTCGATAGTTAAGATAAAAAGAACCTTGCTTCCGTGAAGGGTACTAAAATGGGGCCAAAAACCCACATTTTGACCCCTGACCCCGAAACAGACCCCAAATAAAAAACCCTCGGAGATGTGCACGGTAAATCGACTATGCCAGTTCGAATGAGCCCAAGATCATGAAAATCGGTTAAGGCGTTCTCGAGTTATGGGCGATCACACACACACACGGAATTTAAAAGATTTCACCCATGCAACACACAATCTTCACTACGTTTCACTACGTTCTGATAACGAGGATAATTAAAATTCAATAACATAAGTATAAGTTAGGACAACCATTTGTCATAATAAATAAATAAATAATAAACAAAGTTAATAAATAAACCACTGTGTAATAATTTTATTTATGTTGGCCTTAAATGCTTACACGGTTAAATAAACATTACTTTAACAAATAAAACTATTTCGATCTAGTTAAGGTTACAAACGACAAACCGAAACACTATACTACATTATTATATTAGAGACACTGTTTAGAACCGCTATAATGCAAAAAGCTGTCGCTGTTTTAAATTTCCCTGCAATAATTATGGAGATTGTTTATGAACCGTAATAGCCTTTTAAATTGAGTATAATCCATGAAAACGCAAGTTTGTTGAATATTATAGCAACTTAGGACCGTGTCCTTAGGTATACATAATATAACTATCAGATGACGTGACCTATCCAGATACCAAAATTTAAAACATTGTGACATTTAGCGCACGCCGAATTCTACATTACAACTAATACCTGGATCTCTTTTATATTTGCTCCATGTCCTGGCCGACATGATGCACGAATGCAGATAACTTTAAAAATATCGGCTTTTACTTTCCCACGTTAGTTCAGAGTTAACCTGAGTAGTAACACAGCTGTTCGAGTAAGGCAATATAACGAAAATTATTGCAAAGAATTTATTTGTATATGGACTGATAAATTTTACTGTGTCGCGGCCTGCCAGTTGTTTCTAAATATCTCTGGAACGAATTATTATCTAAATATTTTTGCCATAATGATAGCCTATGATCTAGTCCTTGAAGCACGAGAGACTTTTCCAATATTGCATAGAGACAATAACTTTTCAGCTATGTCTCAAAATGCTTCATATAAAATATAGCATATTATATATTTTTCTCGCACGAAGAGACCTGCAAGTGCATCTTTTCAGACTCAAGGATAACTGGGAGGGACATAGTGTAATGGTGTCTTTAAGGGACACCTGTAAAACCCTTTACATATTACATTTTTTAAATAATCGTTAGCAGCCATTGTAGTAATAACTACTACAATGGTTTTGGAAAATCCTGAAAACGATGGTATCTATTCATTAAACGTATATATGTCGATGTACCCTATTTGAGGTCACACTATATGCCCGGAGATACCACCCTTATAGATCCGCAGATGATTTCGTGATAACCTAATCCTTTTTAATTGGTTAAACCTTGCGATTATTATATAAGGTTTCTGGGGTTATTGAAAATGATCAGATGATTTACTGAAAAAAATGCGATCTGGGCATTTTTCTAAAATGGTAATATTTCCCTTGAGACCCCTCCTGGACCGAATCATACAATATGATTCCGTAGTATTCAACCTATGCTTTAAGTTATTGGTTTTGGTAGTAAAGATTTTCTGGGTTGCTGAAACGATGGCGCGCTTCATCTAGTCGTATCTTTGACTTATGTACCATTTTTGGGAAAGTACTATATGGCTTCGGACCCCACCCCCCATCGATCATTCATGATTTCGTTGTTTTCCATCGAATGCTATAATTTGTTAAAATTTTGTCATTAAAATGTTGTCGAGCCTGCAAAAAAGGTTGTATGACTCATTCAAAAGTACTTATAAACAATAAATGCACTTTGGAATAGTTCTGTATGCCTTGGGACAACAGCCCATAACCCACGCAAGATTTGTAGGTTTTAAATGCAAATCGATTAATTTAATGAATTTCGTTTAAACGAATATCGACCAATTGCATTATGGTGCGATTTTACGTGCGTTTAATTCGGAATGTACTATCCAAGAATATCGACAAATTAAAGTTTTCCTAAATGTATGAAAATTTAGAGGATAATATTTTGTAACATTGTGCAAATGTTACAAAAGATGTATCGACTAGCAAGTTGCGCCCTACATTACTATTATGTTCTGGTGAATTAGTGTTTTCTACTTTTAAGTTTGTGTAATAAAATCGACGTGACGCTGCTGCATTACGCACTTCCCAGACGTAATGCCCATACGACCCCGGCTATCGTGACTTCAAGGGCGGACCTGATGGCTTTCAATTACTCGAATGTCTTTTCCCGCGCGAGTCAGGCCCAAGAAATGACGGGGCTTAGCAAGCCGCAGGAGCGCTTCACAGGATGTGTTCTGATCCTGCCGGACGGGTTGCGCACGTAGTCTACGAGGTACTACCTTTGACGTCCCCAGGGAGGTCGGCTCCGTCACCTGCTCACAGGCCAAAGAGACCGTACCACTATTCCCTCTCCACGTCAAACCCGGGAAGTATAAAATTTCTTTCTAACTTTCTAAAAATGGGCAATTTATTTAGTTTCACTTTAGCCAGTGGCCCCCGCTAGGGTCCGACAAATCCCTATACGTTTAACGTCGGATCCGCGCGTATCTAAATTTCCTAATTTGGGCGCTCAGCGTGAGTTTATAAATTTTTCTAGTCTGTCGCACTAGTCGTACCTTTACAACAAACGTAATTAATAACTCAATTATAACCGGCGATACACGCTGAGGTTTGCTTTTTCAATGCGCGTGTCAAACCTGAACGTGGGTCGTCGATTTGGGGTGACGGATTTCAAACCCCTTCAGTTCCTATCGCTACTACGGGTCATCAAAACACTAGAACATTTTGGGTTTTCAGCGAGCATTTATTGATGAGTTGCACACAACTTATGGGTATACTGACAAATACATACTGTACGGGCAGATACAATAAGCGTTATGTCATTTTTTATAGCACGCTAATACATAATGAGCAGAGCTCCGATGGGGGAGGATTGCGGAGTCATCGCCTTTTTCACGGAACTCTCACAGCTGAGTCAAAACACGGCATAAACTGTGTAGCCTTATCTCATGACAGCTGCGCTTACCTTACTCATGAAAAACAGTAGTGGGTTAACTTTAAAATCAGTACCAGTAGGGGCTGGGGTTAGTTTTCGACATAATAAAGGCGCCATCAAAATAACTATTTGCCTAGTGCTATGCTTGGTAACAGGAAGGGTACTCCGACACAACGATAGGTTCAGGTAAGCGAAAGGCGGAAACGAAGCGGGGCGTACGGGGTTGAGCGTGCAGCGGGACGTTTGCGAGACTTCATCTTGCTCATGCGAATCACAAAACTATGGTACATAATGATCGGTTACTTAATTTCGCAGTTAGTAGCGAGATTAGGTTAACTTAGGACAACATGATACAACAATGGATACAACAATGCTTAATGATATCACGACAAGAGTGTGAAATATTCCTCGGTACGACTCCTAAATTCTATGATGCGACAGCGGTGCGATACAAAGTTTTCTTTCCTACTCGCATACATACATACGTGCTTAGCGTGACCTTATAAAATTTGTAATGGAGCTTCCGAATTGGCTAACTGACTTTGATGTTTATTTCCTATGCGATCACTCGGCAAACTTGAGGCCCTAATTATACTCGATCTTTGATTCAGATCATCACCAAAATAGATACTTCAAATACACCAATTCAAGTGATAACAGCAGAGAAAAGGAACGATTAGGCGGACTTGCCTTTCGAACAACTTACGGCGTCCAGGTGGATTGAGCTTGGGACTGAACTTTGAGCTTTTCCTAATGAAATTTTGGTTCAATTTGCCATGCGGATGGTGCGTATGATTTGGACTAAGGCAAATACGATTGGAGGCGAGGCTTCGTATGCCATCGGCATTACTCCGAGGATACTAAAACTTACCTTGCTTTGACGTGAAAAAACGTACAAAAACAAGCTCAACTTGGTACTAAAATTTAACTGATGTTTCGAGCAACCTCTGCTCGACGAAGCGGGGCAGCAAACGAAGGCCCCGGTTGATAAGACAACCGTAGCCAATTTTCTTGCCTAATCCTACTGGATTTGTCTCCTTAACTTGTTTGGTTCGCAGTCTTCGAGCTAAATTTGGCGTACAGTTTGATTGGGACAGGGGAGTCTTGTGGCTTCCAATAACTCTCCAATTTGACAGCGTTTCTCAGTACGATTTTGCATAGGGGGTTGTGTTCGACCTTACGTATCAAATTCCTAGGACCGGGTCGACGGTCCTCATAAAAATAGTCCGTCGGGCGAAGGCCCGGTAGACTCAAGATCGCATTTAGCGGCTTCGATAACTTTGAACTTTAAAGTATTTTCACGGTTGATGTAACTTATCAACACTAGGGAAGATAATATTTTCCCTGGCCTAACTAAAATGTGTGTAAAGGCAAGACCAAAACAGACTTACAGAAATATCGTAATTTGTCAAATTCAGGTTGCTAACCGAGTAGCGGTTGTGCGGGTCGGATTTTGATCGCCTCTAACTCTGGAACGGGCCACGGCTTTGCCAGGCTAATAGCTCAACCGAAAGGCCTAAAGGGCCGCTATAAGTGCGCTCAAAAATTGTCCTGGGATCAATTTCAAGGTATCAACGTGTAAAATTCGGGCAAGGGCGGATCCCTATCGAGCCGTCGGGTTTGTGCTTCCGACGAGATGAAGCTAAATTTCATGACACTATCCAAAAGTAAACATCCTTATGAAGAAACTGCGAGAGTTTCGACAAGATCCCTTGAAGGAATCCTGAAATACTTGAATTCTAATAATGCATTCACATTTTGTCAGGGTCAGGCTACTTTCAGGCCATCGGGTTCGTGATTCCAACCCAACAATGTTGTTAAGTGTGGTATCCAATAGCGGACATCCCTACGAAGAAACAGCAAAAGTTTCAGCGAAATTCCTGGGGAGGTTCTTAAAATATTTTACTTTCAAACTTGATTTCACACTTTTAGCGGAGTTGGGCCATTTCAAGGCCGTCGGGTTTCGGTTTCCGATTCGAAACCGACATGTTTTGCCTATTCGTCACTAGACATGACTACGAAGAAACTGCCAAAATTTGAGTAAAATTCCTGGAGCAGATCCTAAGATAATTAAGTTTTCGCGTCTTGCCGGGAGTGACACCTTTTTGGGTCGTCGAGTTTAAGTTTCTGACTTGATATTCGAATATTTTAATTATTGAATCTATGGTTCGGATCCTTCGAGAGATCCGTGCCGAATTTTAACAAGTTTGCCACGGTAACTCCTAAAATGCGCCACCCTTCGACCTAGGTGAGCTGTCTCGCTAGCGTTGCCTTAGACAAGTATATCTGGCTGTGACTCGATACAAGACTTATTCGAAGTATGTTGTCGGTGGTATTATTACCTAATGGTCAGGGTTCAGCTGGGTTCCTATGGTAGCGTAATACAAAATCCAATTGATAGAGCTTCAAAATCAACGGACAGTGTCACGTACAAAGAAATCAATAAATCAAGAAAACATCTAACATAAAGTTCTCAGCAAAGTCCTTGACACGGATGATATGGCATGACGGCGGATGATTCGGCGGATCCTTAGACAAGTATATCTGGCTGTGACTCGATACAAGACTTATTCGAAGTATGTTGTCGGTGGTATTATTACCTAATGGTCAGGGTTCAGCTGGGTTCCTATGGTAGCGTAATACAAAATCCAATTGATAGAGCTTCAAAATCAACGGACGATTTCACGTCCAAAGAAATCAATAAATCAAGAAAACATCTAACATAAAGTTCTCAGCAAAGTCCTTGACACGGATGATATGGCATGACGGCGGATGATTCGGAGTTCGACCAATACTTTTCATCAAAACAGGGTTTATTTAACCTCGGTCAACTCACGCTAAAATTTCCAATCTCATCTCGACTCAGGGAATCGTGCAAAAATCCTTGGCGCGAGTGTCGCGCTTGTTTGAGTCCTAGTCTCAATGACCGAGGGAGGTTCAACACGACTACGGCTACCGAGTTAATTTGTCTGGGTGGCTAGGTATCACTTCGCGCCTGCGGGACAAGCTAGGACGGATAGTGTTATCATGTAAACGGAAGTGTGGACGGGGAGTCCAGGAGGCCCGGGCAAAAGCTAATCAATACGAGCTGTTCATTCCTACCTTAACTATTCTCAAAACCAATCCTATCCTTATCGATACTTATCTGTGGTTAGCCTACGACTTCCCATCCACACTTACAGATCGTATCCTTTGACTCGGCGTCCATCGCGGGTGTCCGTCCAATCACAGAGGCAATCAGCAAAACCATAAGAAACACGCAAACTAAAGCGAAACTGTAACACTAATGAAAGCGACAGAGCCGGTCTGCAAAACGACCGAACTCTGCGCTGCCGCAGTCGTACTGAACTCTGTCGTTTTCTTGCGCTTCTGCTTTTATACTAAATTTCAAAATTTTGAAATTTTAAATTTGTCGATCGGTTAAATTGCTTATTCCGCACTTTTCTTCGATTTCCTGATCTAATGTGACTTAATTAAATCAACACGCTTATCAGTCACATTCCGATCATTTTTGTGGAAAATTTGGACCAATTTTAATATGAAATCTTATATAAGTTTAATAATTTACGACCTTGTTTACTCCGAATTTATACCCAATTCCTTTAAAGTATTTTCACGGTTGATGTAACTTATCAACACTAGGGAAGATAATATTTTCCCTGGCCTAACTAAAATGTGTGTAAAGGCAAGACCAAAACAGACTTACAGAAATATCGTAATTTGTCAAATTCAGGTTGCTAACCGAGTAGCGGTTGTGCGGGTCGGATTTTGATCGCCTCTAACTCTGGAACGGGCCACGGCTTTGCCAGGCTCAATAGCTCAACCGAAAGGCCTAAAGGGCCGCTATAAGTGCGCTCAAAAATTGTCCTGGGATCAATTTCAAGGTATCAACGTGTAAAATTCGGGCAAAGGCGGATCCCTATCGAGCCGTCGGGTTTGTGCTTCCGACGAGATGAAGCTAAATTTCATGACACTATCCAAAAGTAAACATCCTTATGAAGAAACTGCGAGAGTTTCGACAAGATCCCTTGAAGGAATCCTGAAATACTTGAATTCTAATAATGCATTCACATTTTGTCAGGGTCAGGCTACTTTCAGGCCATCGGGTTCGTGATTCCAACCCAACAATGTTGAGTTTAAGTGTGGTATCCAATAGCGGACATCCCTACGAAGAAACAGCAAAAGTTTCAGCGAAATTCCTGGGGAGGTTCTTAAAATATTTACTTTCAAACTTGATTTCACACTTTTAGCGGGGTTGGGCCACTTCAAGGCCGTCGGGTTTCGGTTTCCGATTCGAAACCGACATGTTTTGGAGTCCTATTCGTCACTAGAAATGACTACGAAGAAACTGCCAAAATTTTAGTAAAATTCCTGGAGTAGATCCTAAGATAATTAAGTTTTCGCGTCTTGCCGGAAGTGACACCTTTTTGGGTCGTCGAGTTTAAGTTTCTGACTTGATATTCGAATATTTTAAATATTGAATCTATGGTACGGATCCTTCGAGAGATCCGTGCCGAATTTTAACAAGTTTGCCACGGTAACTCCTAAAATGCGCCACCCTTCGACCTAGGTGAGCTGTCTCGCTAGCGTTGCCTTAGACAAGTATATCTGGCTGTGACTCGATACAAGACTTATTCGAAGTATGTTGTCGGTGGTATTATTACCTAATGGTCAGGGTTCAGCTGGGTTCCTATGGTAGCGTAATACAAAATCCAATTGATAGAGCTTCAAAATCAACGGACGATTTCACGTCCAAAGAAATCAATAAACCATCTAACATAAAGTTCTCAGCAAAGTCCTTGACACGGATGATATGGCATGACGGCGGATGATTCGGGGTTCGAGCAATACTTTTCATCAAAACAGGGTTTATTTAACCTCGGTCAACTCACGCTAAAATTTCCAATCTCATCTCGACTCAGGGAATCGTGCAAAAATCCTTGGCGCGAGTGTCGCGCTTGTTTGAGTCCTAGTCTCAATGACCGAGGGAGGTTCAACACGACTACGGCTACCGAGTTAATTTGTCTGGGTGGCTAGGTATCACTTCGCGCCTGCGGGACAAGCTAGGACGGATAGTGTTATCATGTAAACGGAAGTGTGGACGGGGAGTCCAGGAGGCCCGGCCAAAAGCTAATCAATACGAGCTGTTCATTCCTACCTTAACTATTCTCAAAACCAATCCTATTCTTATCGATACTTATCTGTGGTTAGCCTACGACTTCCCATCCACACTTACAGATCGTATCCTTTGACTCGGCGTCCATCGCGGGTGTCCGTCCAATCACAGAGGCAATCAGCAAAACCATAAGAAACACGCAAACTAAAGCGAAACTGTAACACTAATGAAAGCGACAGAGCCGGTCTGCAAAACGACCGAACTCTGCGCTGCCGCAGTCGTACTGAACTCTGTCGTTTTCTTGCGCTTCTGCTTTTATACTAAATTTCAAAAATTTGAAATTTTAAATTTGTCGATCGGTGAAAGTGCTTATTCAACATTTTTGTTCGATTTCCTGATCTAATGTGACTTAATTAAATCAACACGCTTATCAGTCACATTCCGATCATTTTTGTGGAAAATTTGGACCAATTTTAATATGAAATCTTATATAAGTTTAATAATTTACGACCTTGTTTACTCCGAATTTATACCCAATTCCTTTAAAGTATTTTCACGGTTGATGTAACTTATCAACACTAGGGAAGATAATATTTTCCCTGGCCTAACTAAAATGTGTGTAAATGCAAGACCAAAACAGACTTACAGAAATATCGTAATTTGTCAAATTCAGGTTGCTAACCGAGTAGCGGTTGTGCGGGTCGGATTTTGATCGCCTCTAACTCTGGAACGGGCCACGGCTTTGCCAGGCTCAATAGCTCAACCGAAAGGCCTAAAGGGCCGCTATAAGTGCGCTCAAAAATTGTCCTGGGATCAATTTCAAGGTATCAACGTGTAAAATTCGGGCAAGGGCGGATCCCTATCGAGCCGTCGGGTTTGTGCTTCCGACGAGATGAAGCTAAATTTCATGACACTATCCAAAAGTAAACATCCTTATGAAGAAACTGCGAGAGTTTCGACAAGATTCCTTGAAGGAATCCTGAAATACTTGAATTCTAATAATGCATTCACATTTTGTCAGGGTCAGGCTACTTTCAGGCCATCGGGTTCGTGATTCCAACCCAACAATGTTGAGTTTAAGTGTGGTATCCAATAGCGGACATCCCTACGAAGAAACAGCAAAAGTTTCAGCGAAATTCCTGGGGAGGTTCTTAAAATATTTTACTTTCAAACTTGATTTCACACTTTTAGCGGGGTTGGGCCACTTCAAGGCCGTCGGGTTTCGGTTTCCGATTCGAAACCGACATGTTTTGGACTCCTATTCGTCACTAGAAATGACTACGAAGAAACTGCCAAAATTTTAGTAAAATTCCTGGAGTAGATCCTAAGATAATTAAGTTTTCGCGTCTTGCCGGGAGTGACACCTTTTTGGGTCGTCGAGTTTAAGTTTCTGACTTGATATTCGAATATTTTAAATATTGAATCTATGGTTCGGATCCTTCGAGAGATCCGTGCCGAATTTTAACAAGTTTGCCACGGTAACTCCTAAAATGCGCCACCCTTCGACCTAGGTGAGCTGTCTCGCTAGCGTTGCCTTAGACAAGTATATCTGGCTGTGACTCGATACAAGACTTATTCGAAGTATGTTGTCGGTGGTATTATTACCTAATGGTCAGGGTTCAGCTGGGTTCCTATGGTAGCGTAATACAAAATCCAATTGATAGAGCTTCAAAATCAACGGACGATTTCACGTCCAAAGAAATCAATAAACCATCTAACATAAAGTTCTCAGCAAAGTCCTTGACACGGATGATATGGCATGACGGCGGATGATTCGGAGTTCGACCAATACTTTTCATCAAAACAGGGTTTATTTAACCTCGGTCAACTCACGCTAAAATTTCCAATCTCATCTCGACTCAGGGAATCGTGCAAAAATCCTTGGCGCGAGTGTCGCGCTTGTTTGAGTCCTAGTCTCAATGACCGAGGGAGGTTCAACACGACTACGGCTACCGAGTTAATTTGTCTGGGTGGCTAGGTATCACTTCGCGCCTGCGGGACAAGCTAGGACGGATAGTGTTATCATGTAAACGGAAGTGTGGACGGGGAGTCCAGGAGGCCCGGCCAAAAGCTAATCAATACGAGCTGTTCATTCCTACCTTAACTATTCTCAAAACCAATCCTATTCTTATCGATACTTATCTGTGGTTAGCCTACGACTTCCCATCCACACTTACAGATCGTATCCTTTGACTCGGCGTCCATCGCGGGTGTCCGTCCAATCACAGAGGCAATCAGCAAAACCATAAGAAACACGCAAACTAAAGCGAAACTGTAACACTAATGAAAGCGACAGAGCCGGTCTGCAAAACGACCGAACTCTGCGCTGCCGCAGTCGTACTGAGCTCTGTCGTTTTCTTGCGCTTCTGCTTTTATACTAAATTTCAAAAATTTGAAATTTTAAATTTGTCGATCGGTTAAAGTGCTTATTCAGCACTTTTGTTCGATTTCCTGATCTAATGTGACTTAATTAAATCAACACGCTTATCAGTCACATTCCGATCATTTTTGTGGAAAATTTGGACCAATTTTAATATGAAATCTTATATAAGTTTAATAATTTACGACCTTGTTTACTCCGAATTTATACCCAATTCCTTTAAAGTATTTTCACGGTTGATGTAACTTATCAACACTAGGGAAGATAATATTTTCCCTGGCCTAACTAAAATGTGTGTAAAGGCAAGACCAAAACAGACTTACAGAAATATCGTAATTTGTCAAATTCAGGTTGCTAACCGAGTAGCGGTTGTGCGGGTCGGATTTTGATCGCCTCTAACTCTGGAACGGGCCACGGCTTTGCCAGGCTCAATAGCTCAACCGAAAGGCCTAAAGGGCCGCTATAAGTGCGCTCAAAAATTGTCCTGGGATCAATTTCAAGGTATCAACGTGTAAAATTCGGGCAAGGGCGGATCCCTATCGAGCCGTCGGGTTTGTGCTTCCGACGAGATGAAGCTAAATTTCATGACACTATCCAAAAGTAAACATCCTTATGAAGAAACTGCGAGAGTTTCGACAAGATCCCTTGAAGGAATCCTGAAATACTTGAATTCTAATAATGCATTCACATTTTGTCAGGGTCAGGCTACTTTCAGGCCATCGGGTTCGTGATTCCAACCCAACAATGTTGAGTTTAAGTGTGGTATCCAATAGCGGACATCCCTACGAAGAAACAGCAAAAGTTTCAGCGAAATTCCTGGGGAGGTTCTTAAAATATTTTACTTTCAAACTTGATTTCACACTTTTAGCGGGGTTGGGCCACTTCAAGGCCGTCGGGTTTCGGTTTCCGATTCGAAACCGACATGTTTTGGACTCCTATTCGTCACTAGACATGACTACGAAGAAACTGCCAAAATTTTAGTAAAATTCCTGGAGTAGATCCTAAGATAATTAAGTTTTCGCGTCTTGCCGGGAGTGACACCTTTTTGGGTCGTCGAGTTTAAGTTTCTGACTTGATATTCGAATATTTTAAATATTGAATCTATGGTTCGGATCCTTCGAGAGATCCGTGCCGAATTTTAACAAGTTTGCCACGGTAACTCCTAAAATGCGCCACCCTTCGACCTAGGTGAGCTGTCTCGCTAGCGTTGCCTTAGACAAGTGTATCTGGCTGTGACTCGATACAAGACTTATTCGAAGTATGTTGTCGGTGGTATTATTACCTAATGGTCAGGGTTCAGCTGGGTTCCTATGGTAGCGTAATACAAAATCCAATTGATAGAGCTTCAAAATCAACGGACGATTTCACGTCCAAAGAAATCAATAAACCATCTAACATAAAGTTCTCAGCAAAGTCCTTGACACGGATGATATGGCATGACGGCGGATGATTCGGAGTTCGACCAATACTTTTCATCAAAACAGGGTTTATTTAACCTCGGTCAACTCACGCTAAAATTTCCAATCTCATCTCGACTCAGGGAATCGTGCAAAAATCCTTGGCGCGAGTGTCGCGCTTGTTTGAGTCCTAGTCTCAATGACCGAGGGAGGTTCAACACGACTACGGCTACCGAGTTAATTTGTCTGGGTGGCTAGGTATCACTTCGCGCCTGCGGGACAAGCTAGGACGGATAGTGTTATCATGTAAACGGAAGTGTGGACGGGGAGTCCAGGAGGCCCGGCCAAAAGCTAATCAATACGAGCTGTTCATTCCTACCTTAACTATTCTCAAAACCAATCCTATTCTTATCGATACTTATCTGTGGTTAGCCTACGACTTCCCATCCACACTTACAGATCGTATCCTTTGACTCGGCGTCCATCGCGGGTGTCCGTCCAATCACAGAGGCAATCAGCAAAACCATAAGAAACACGCAAACTAAAGCGAAACTGTAACACTAATGAAAGCGACAGAGCCGGTCTGCAAAACGACCGAACTCTGCGCTGCCGCAGTCGTACTGAGCTCTGTCGTTTTCTTGCGCTTCTGCTTTTATACTAAATTTCAAAAATTTGAAATTTGTCGATCGGTTAAAGTGCTTATTCAGCACTTTTGTTCGATTTCCTGATCTAATGTGACTTAATTAAATCAACACGCTTATCAGTCACATTCCGATCATTTTTGTGGAAAATTTGGACCAATTTTAATATGAAATCTTATATAAGTTTAATAATTTACGACCTTGTTTACTCCGAATTTATATCCAATTCCTTTAAATTAATATATACTTCTCCAGAATCTTCTAAACAAAGTAAATCTAAACTCCAAATTCATAAAATAAAGCCGTGTAATTTATATTAAACTTCCAGACAGTTCTAGTGAATAAACCTTAAGTAAGGCTTCATTAAATATTATACATTACAGGCCAAGTAAGCTGTTACTCTTCGTATGGATCTTATCTTTAACTCACCGGGTCAGGGCTATTTACTTGGCGGCTAGTCTTTGAAGGTCCAAGCGCTACAAGTTGCAGGTTTTCAAACTTCCAAATTTATAAACTAATATTAACTTTATATTAACTATAAAGTTCGCATTTGTTTACCTATAATATTAAAACTCGGCTACTGGGTCCCTGTAGTGATACTGCAAGTTCTAACAACAAACTGCACAATTTGATACTGACTGTGTATTAACATCGAGTTTAGTAACACTGTCCACCTGAAAAGCTGAAAGCCTGATTGTCCGATGCGCATATATGCAGCGACTTTAACATAAAACTCTGCAAGTTGGTATTAACTTTATACGGGCCTCCGCTGACATGAACTGCTTCACTGTCCATATTAATTTAATATTATCTTAGTGTGGATGCCAACTAAAACTTAAAAGTTGTGTTTCAGCTATGAAGCAGCTCAGCCTGTACAAGTCTTGCTGATAAGAAGGAAAGCTTTATATAAAGGCTAAATTAAATTTATATAAATTGTGTTTTCTAGAAGCCCGTGGAAAATTGTTTGTTCAACGACATGACATGTGGTGGTCCGAAGCAACGGTGTCCCTAGTAAACTTTAACAAATTAATATTATTTAAAGTCTCAGTAGTAGTATCAAAACTCAATCGTTTATATAAATTTTATTCCGAAGAATTTGGTGTCAGTAGTTGACTAAATACACAATGAAAGTTTCGTATCAGAGTGATGCTTATAAATGTGTCAGCGCGTGTACTTGGAAACAGTGTCCGAAGAAAAGCATTGCGGTTAAGTAAACAAAGGAACAGAGGGCAAATGGGTAAAAGAGGGCGGGGGATCCCGGGGAGATGGTCGGAGTGCCAAATGGAGGTTCTATTGGGACTCAACAAGTCCGTCCGGTTAAGATGATATGTAACAGGACCGTATTCGGTCTACGGGGGAAATACCTCCGGGGAGGATTCGATGCCAAAATTTTCAAAAATCGGTGTTTAAACAACTCCCCTGGGTTCGGGGTACATTTTTTCTGGGGTGCTTTATACATATTTGGCTTGGTCTCGATATGGGGAATCCAGTGAGGGGTGACACGACGGTCGGAGCGTGATTTCTAAAATCTACATATGTGGTACCCAAAAGTGGGCGCATCTATACCGGTCCGGGCTTAAATTAAAGCCTCGGGTCTGGGGTTTCTAACGATACCACGTAGATACTTTTATGTTCAACATTCGTTGAATTATGTAGTCAATTGTATTTTATTGGTTTACGTACCTACATTTTCACTTATAAGTCCGTGGATCCGGGTCGGACATCCACGAAACCGGTCTCATTCGAAAGACCGTAAATTTTCCTATAAGAAATGTTGAGTACCGAATTTTGAAATTCCCAACGGTTCCGGAGTTATGGACCGGAGCCGACATTTTTGGTTCCAAATTTTCGTAAATTTTCTGAATTTGTCTCTTATCTTAACCAGCGAAATTGAATGCTGGTAGATAATATTTCGTAGTGGTAGCAAATTACCAGTGTGGCGAGCACTGGTAAATTTTATATTTTCGATTTCCTCTTATAATTTTCCAGAAATTGTTTCGATCGCTGTTCGCTCTCGAGCGGACAGCCACATTTTTGTGGTCCTCATTCGTGAGGACGGTCGTGCCGAGTGTTCGTCACGGCCAGTCGTTTCAGATAACAAGTTAGACTAAACTTTGCGGTCCTACCACGCGGGGTAGGGTAATTCCTAGGTAGATGCTCATTCTGGGTTCTGCGAGGGAGTCGTACCGTCCTAAAATTCCCTGCAAATAGAGTATGGCAAGGGCTCGCCATGCTCACGTTCTGCACCTATAAAACATAAATTTGCGTGCGTAAAAATTTCCTATAATTCCTGCTAAAGTCACGTCAAATACGTCACACTCTACGGATCATAATTCCAACCTGAAAATTACAACCAAATATGACAAATAGGATGCATAAGATCAAAGTCAAATCCAGGCGCTTTTATGGCCTGATCCATCCGATACAAGAGTACAGATACAGTACGGCACAATCATAGAACAGTATAAAATGGTAACAATATGGCGGCGCTTTTATGGCCTCATAACATAACAATGAACGGTACAAATATAGTATGACCTTTAGACGCAAATGGTTAACAGTTATTGTCCCGGTCAAGTTGCTGGATTTGTACCTTAAAATACATGTGAGCAACAATAACGGTTTCAATGATGCACAGCTACATGATACGAGCAGGGTAACATATATCGAAAATGTGCCTTTATGGCCATCAAACGAATAACAATAACGATGATAACGATACGTAATTCAAATATATATATACATATATATAAATATATATATACATATATATATCAATGATGCCTTTACGGCCAATGATACTATAGAAAATCATGCAAATGCCAACATATATGTACCAAGGCGTGCCATTGGGGCACTACAATCAATATGTATATAGTTGAATATGGACATCTGTACAAGCGGTTACGATTCCTCAGCGAGTATCCATCCCTGAAATGCCAATAATAATACCCATCTTGATCAAAACATGTCGGCGGTGCAGGCCGAAATACTAAAAATACGAGTCGATTACATAGCGGGACTAGTCGAACCTGATTAGTCCGTTTACTTACGTACATATACCTGATGCTATTGAGCTTGTTCCAATTTACGTACGTGATATAACCTCTTTATCTCAGTTTTGTTTTAATTATCTACGTATAGTACCTA